>CALNHX010009295.1:0-51330 GCA_940337035.1 Agriotes lineatus | reverse complement strand
GATGTGTAGCCAGCGCTCGCAAATAGGAAAGCCTTGATAGTAAACTCTTTAGTCAAATTGACGATGTTATGAGTCAAAACAATGGAAATCATCAATAAATCACGTTGGGACTTATCGTGGGGCCAACTGTACAACACAAAGTCGAAAAATACGTAATGAAATAGAGAAGCACTAAGGAATAACGAGGCTACTGTCAATATGACAATATAATGAAAAACCTACAAGAAACGGGAATGCATGGCATAGATCAGGGAATCGTGATGCTTAAAATAGTAATTTATTATACAAGACGATAAAGTTAAATTTTATTCACGAGTGAATCGTTTAACGTCGAGACGAAGTCGAGACGTTAATGATTCAAGAGTGGAAAGAAATAACTTTATCGTCGTGTATAATACAGTATTTTTTTCTATAGCAAGAACTTTAACAATTTCAAAAGAAAATAATGACATTTCAAAATGTCAGTAGCTAGATTGGGTTGCTACGATAATACGAAGCGGTCATATTTAATTTAAACAAAAGTTAGAAAATTAAATTACTTTATCTATCCTTGATGTTAAAGTGCTACTTTATCTACCCTTGCTGTTAAAGTAAAACTTGACCTTTTGTTTTGAGTTGATAAAAGCACACTTTTACATGTGCTATAGAAAAAATATAATTATTAACCCAGCACAGATATCATTAATGGAAAAATAGAAACGTTGGAAAAGATGTTTCCCGAAATTTTCGTATTTTATAATTTTTAATTTTGCAGTGTGGCGACTACCCAAAACACGACATCAATTCTAGACAAATAGATAAGAAAAGCAAGAAAAGACTTAAGTGGCTGAAATAACAGAATTAGAACGATGTAAGCAATTATATTGAAGCTATAGTATGCGGTTTGAAATATGGAAAATGTAGATGCATTATTTTTGTGACAAAGGTATTTTATATACTTCTACCTACCATGAGCCAGTAAATTAGCGTCTATCCGTCCATCACGTTGGATCGTCACCGATCGGAATTGCTTCGTCTACAATCGGACTTACTTTCTTACGTCGTCACCTTCCCTTTCATAATACATTAAGAACACTATGTGCTACGTAGCGTTCCTGGCATAGCTCCTAAAGCATCCGAATAGAAATCAGATTCCATCTGTGAGCGTAGGTTCGACTCTTACGATCTGCAATATTTTTTCTCTTTGCGAATTAATGTGATTCACAATACTTACAGCCGTATTCATAGTCGTTCGCCAGCGGCTCGCCGGCGAGTCGCCGGAGTTTCGTTATGAATAGTATGTTGGCGGCACTGTACGTCTATGTCAAATTCGAGGTTAGCAGGTTAGATTTTGTGTCAATTTCTGTCAAAACTGACGGAAAACCTAAGCCTGCTAACCTCGAATTTGACATAGACGTACAGTGCCGCCAACATACTATTCATAACGAATCTCCGGCGACTCGCCGGCGAGCCGCTGGCGAACGACTATGAATGCGGCTGTAAGTGTTTCATTTGACTGTTTCAGTCTTATAGGAACTATTAAGACACGTTCACCTATTTGTACATAATTATGAACACTTTGTCTGCATTCGGGTTTGCTTCCTTCCTACGCCATTGATGCAGACTTTGCTACTGCACTGCTACCGCATGCTATGCCATTCTTGAACGACTATTTATTGGTTTCAATACAGGAACTGATTCAAATAATCAGTAAAGGTAGATTTAAGAATGTATCTAGGATGGGTGGTGGATAAGGGAGACTGGAAAATTGCCCGAAAAGTAAATGCACTACCCAACTTATAATAACAGTTTAAAGTGGTAGAAGGAGAAATACTAATGGTCCGTCTTATAACGGGTTGGTTAAGCCAGTTCCCTTTGCTACAATGTTATTATACGAATGGGGCTATACTTATACACGTTGCCTAAAATTGTACCGAACATAGCACTTCCATGAGTTGGAAAAGGTTCAAATACTATTTGCCATAGGAATAACCGAACTAGAAAATGCAATACTACATATTTTGGTAGCTAAGTAACAAGTAGCTATTGTATCTACTTGTTACCTAGCTACCAAAGTCAAACAGTTAAGAGAGGCGGTTATAACTATCCCAAAGAATAGTAATCCTAGGGTACTAGCCGATTTGAGACCTATTAGCATTCTTACAGTATTTTCTAAAATTTTAGAAAAAAATTTGGCTATTCAACTTCGTGAACATCTTAATATTAACGAGATTCTTCCTGACACTCAATCAGGCTTTCGAAGTGGATTTGGCTGCGCCTCAGCCCTTTTGGACGTGACCGATGCTATTTTCAGAGCAACGAATGATGGTAACTTAACCTCTTTGGTTCTCTTGGATTATTCGAAGGCTTTCGACACTATTAATCATAATTTATTATTATCTATTTTGCATTTTATGGGTCTAAATGATACCGCCATACAACTCTCTTCGAATTATATTACTAATCGCTCACAAGTTGTGAAATGTAAGTCTACCTTTTCTTCTTCTATTAATGTTCAATCGGGAGTGCCCCAAGGTTCTATCTTGGGTCCAATTTTATATACCATTTATACTTCCAATTTATCTTCATGTATTCAATACTCTAAAGTGCACTTCTATGCTGACGATACCCAAATTTATTATTAATTTCCTGCTACAAATGTTACAGAAGCTGTGACAAAGTGAAATCTTGACTTAAATAATCCTCAAATTTTTCTTCAAAACATAGCCTTCGTTTAAATCCAAATAAGTCGTCGGTCATGGTCTTTGGGAGTCGGGGTGCTAGGGACGCTGTTCTGTCCGAGGTTAAGATTTTACTCGAAAACCAACTTTTGGTGGTATCTGATGAGGCTAGAAATCTTGGAGTTATTTTGGATACACGAATGAGTTTCAAATCACATATAACAAAGTTACTTCAAAAATCTTACTCAACTTTAAAACTACTTTACGACAATAGACACATTTTAGATTAAAAACTCAAAATTTCATTATGCGACTCGTTAATATTATCTAACTTTAATTTTTGTGATGTGCTTTACCATCCATGTTTAGATAGTATGGACTCTGCGCGTATTCAACGAATGCAGAACTCTTGCCTGCGCTTTGTATTTGGAATCAGAAGGAGAGAGAGAATCTCCCATACGCTTGCTTTGGCTCGTTGGCTGCGCATGTCGGATAGACGATATTTACATTCTGTAAGCTTTTTTCACCGGATAATCACCCCCAAAACTCCGCCATATCTTTATAATAAGATAACCTTTCGCACTGATGTCCATAACTTAAACCTACGTCTCCGGGGACAATTAACAATTCCTCGTCACAGACTACAATTTTTCAAGCGTTCCTTCTCATATAACATTGCTAATCTGTATAATAATATACCTGCTATTTTAAACAGTTCACCTTCCTTGTTGTCGATTAAACGGCGAGTTAAATCCTTTTTATGAGGCGAGTGAGGGAATCTGCGTGTATGTACTGCTACTGCATTTAATGTGTGTTTGTTGGCCATAGTCTGAGCGCGTGCTCTTCTTCTTTTTATTTTTTTTCTCTTTCCTCCTGCAGGGTGTGCTGGACAGTTTGGGTGCACTTAATTTTTGTTTTAATGTTTTAAGAAATGTGTGCAGGACTGGTGGGAGAACAGCTGGTTGCTTTTCGTGACCAAGCTGAACCAGTTCCTTTTGCCTACTAACATGTTGATTTGTTAAGTAATATGTTTTTTTTAAATTATTTTTATTATTGCATTGTTAAACAATTCAAAAGTTGTTGGGCAATAAATGAATTTTTATTGATTTATTTATTTATATTGCATTTTCCGTCTCTCGGTTACTCTTATAGCATATAGTAATTATTTGAACCTTTTCCAACTCATGGAATTGTAATGTTCCTCACAACTTTAGGCAACATGTATACAAGGTGTCCCAGAACTGCCTCCCCACCGACAATCATAGATTCCGTAGGTTATAATAAATCGATTAAACCTAATATACCTTAGTACAACGTCCCTCCACTAAGAAGTTATAGGGCCTTGAAGTTCATTTTTTTCTTTTTATGTTAATTTCCACAAATGTAAAAATACCGTTTGAATTTTGGTATACATGCGTACTATTACGTACTGCACTAGTAAAACATTTTTGATATACTACTAGGCTTCACTGTAAGAGGCTCTTTACCTATATCTGAAAACTCTTTTTAGCTATTACTGTGTTTCTAATAACATTTATTTAAATTTTAAGTTATTATCCGAAAGAAAGTTAAAAAGCGTAAAAATTAAGTACCCTTAGTTCATAAGCGTGAAAGCAACCGTTTACCTTAAAATGCCCATCAAAGGTTTTTGGTTGTCATTAAGACGTGTAATTATCAAGTAGCCATGATCACAAAAACAATGGGTAATAATTGTGATCTGGTAAACAACAATAATAAATCGATTATTGAGGTCGGTGACAGATAATAAACTTAAAATTTAAATAATCAACAACGAAAGCTAAAATAACAGATACAAAGTGACCTCCACCAAACAACCAAACAAACGAAATAAAAGTCATTAATTACTTAATTTCCTCCCAGATTCAATTTCACATTAAAGCAACGGCAACCCCATGTTATTAAAAACACGTTTTCATATGATCCTTATGAGTAAAATAAAATCGAATTCAAATGTTGTATTAAGTATATCAGATAAGGTATTTTTTTAATCTCCGAAGTGTATGCATTTCACTTTTCGAAGAAATATGTGAATTGACTTGAAAATACGAGTATTTTAATTTTGTACCCTTTTTTTCTGGCCCACTAAGTATGTATTATTGACGTCAGGTCTAATCCAATCTGACATTCATGTAGATTTGCAAAAATCAGGGATCATCCTTGATTCTTTGGTTGGATGTTGTTTTGCCATTGGATACTATTTATATATCAAATCCGTCAAACAGTAATAATAAAAATGGTGAGGCACTAACAACCCATGAAGGAGCTTATAGTACTCTTTTTCACACAGCGATATTTGTTTATCTAGAATTGTCATCTAAATACTTAATGAGAATTTACGCTACATAGATAAATTGAAATGTGTAGAAAGTCATGATTTTTAAACAATTCCCTTAGTGAATTCTTGCGAGGAAAAAAGAAATTGTAAATTAACAAGTAGACTGTCTTATTTTAGCATATATCGTAGTTAACAACGTGGCTACTATTCTAATATTTGCCTGATCGCTTTCATCGGAAAGTTTCTAGAATTTCTTGACTTTTTCAAATAAAATACATCTATGTATAGTTACATCAGCGAGAAGAGGTGGTTTAACTTTGTTTATAGTCAGACAGATTTTGTGGAAGATTACAAATTGCTTAGTAGCCTTGTAGTTGGCTTTATATATTAAGAGAAAATTTATTTAATGGATCTTGTTGTGGCGCGTTGTTTGGTTCCCAAGATATGACAAATTTTAAGAAACAAACAGGATAATGTTTTCTTGTTTACTAAAATTCCATATGAAAATAAAAAAAGAATACTCTTTGATCATTTTCATTTGTTCAGAAATGCACTGGCGATATTTTAGACTTTGCAGCATTTTCTTTATTTATGGGAACGACGTTCAGTGCAGGTCTTTTATTCAAAAGAACTGAAAAACAAATTGTAGTTGCAGTGACATGGTGCAAAATACTCCAATAGCAGTTATATATTTTTAAATATAGAATTAATTAGGTAAAAAGATGATATAAATTCGATTGAATTTGATATTCATTCAACTGCATTTACTTAATCTACGTATTAATTAAATGCTTTCTTAGCATGTCAATAATCACCGGAAAACTATGAATTTAGGTTTGTGTAGGTATTTTTGTAAACAATTAGACGAATTGGTTCCCTGAATTGAGAAATATGAGGATTGTTGGAAACTAATTACAAATTATTCGTGGAATATCTAATTCCTGAAGGACGTTAATAAATTATCATACAATGTTCTTCTCATTTTACTTATGCACTTTTATATTTGAGCCTGTTTCTCAACCTTTAACATTTTTTATTCTGCTAGTTCTACTATGCCTTGATAAGAGCACTTGGCACTTAAATGAATTCTGATTTTTTACTGCACTATGTATGTTTGTGGGCCCAATTGAAAATTAAGCAATATTATATCATATTGTGTGTTCCGAAAAAAACAACTCATTTAGTGTAGGCCTTGGAAAGAAAGATAGAAAATCTAGTCATGTCTTAACTTAAGTCTGTAGGTGAATGTCAGATTGCATTCTGTTTATGAAAACATCTGTCACTGTGACAGGCAAAAGTTTACGCTGAATTAAGTTTACTAACCTGTATCAAGCAAAAAAGAAAATAAGATGGCATTTACACAACAACCAGTGTATTAATCATAACAGTCAATAAAAATTGCTTTTATTAAGTGTTTTGTATATTAAAAAAAATAGTTTAAGATCAAGATGTAATTTACTTCTCTCTGACTTATGGTAGTTAATTTACTTCAGTGGGTATATATCAAGTTACGGCAAACTTCAATTTGATCATGGCTTGCTACGAATGAGTTTTTTTTTAAACACACGATACTATGATCTATCGGTAAACATAATTCATATGGTTGTCAACTTTCTTGGGCACACTGTAAAAACATCAGGTATAATTAAAACGTTAGAACAAATGCTACTGCTTCTTTCACAATTAATATTTGAGTATGTATTAATATGACTTGAATTTGCACACTACAAGCTAATGATTACACTTTTACTGTGGAATAAAGTAATACATTGTCAATAAATTGTGGCGACGATGTCCAGTTAATCCATAATGAGGAATTTAAAACGAGTTTATGTATCGTTTCCATTTGTGTGTCTGTAAACATTTGGTTGAATTGTTGATCGCGACAAGGTCGGCATGGCTTCCGGGAAGCCTGGCAGGTTGAAAACCTTGATAATTTTTGTATGAATACAGTATGTAATGTGAATATGCAAAGTATTCAAAAATTTTAAACTTCTAGAACCATAATGAAGCGCTAATCTGATTAAAGTCTGGGAAGTACCACAGAAATATTCCTGTTTCGTATAATTACAGTATAGAAACATATGCACTTTAGTTTAATATGTACATGTATACTTACATTCTAAATCATACAATAAAAAAATACATTTTAATGCGAGATTTGATTATACAATGCTTTCGTAAAGTAGTGGATAAATTCGTTAAAAACTTAAGGAGTAACTTTTGAAAAAAACGCTCCGACCCGTCGATTTTGATTTTGATTTGTGCATTTTTTCCAATAAAATCTATACATACAGTGTGATCCGTCTAAGAGGTATGACGTCATCGATGTTTTTTTAAATAGTAACCCCCCTTTTTATCACGGAATTTGAAAGAAAGCATCTTTTTACTTACGTCAACCTGATTTTTGAGTAGAGGTCAGATGATAAAAAATTTAGGAAAAAATTTAAAAATTGCAAATACTAAATTGAATTGCAATGATTATCTTTTAAATAGTCCCATCAGCCGATAGTATGTATGTATGTATGTATAATGTATGTACAATCGATAACCTCGTTTTACCTTGCGGTGTAGAGGCTGGTGCTTTATGTGCAATGAGAAAAAATTTAAATCGACCAATAGCATCAAAATTATACTGATTATTTGCTAGTGACTGATTACAGCGACTATTTTTTTCACAAAATAATCACTCCGCATTACCTTCGTGGTAATATTATTTAAATAATTTTAACTAGATTAGCACTCATTGTGAATCTAGTTAAAATTATCACCACTTACGTAATTACTGTTGATAATTTCAAAAACAACTAAATTAACTGTACAGGGCGTTTCCTCAAATTTTGACAGTTCTACCTACTTTGTTATTCCAGATAGAAAAAAATTGTTCAGATAAAAATTATAGGGTATCATCCAAACCGTCCGAGCTTCCTACTTAAAGAAACAATTGAGCATCACGGGATAGCGCTTAAAATTATCTTTTCAAAAATATATAAGTTGCCTATAATTACTTCATCCATTGTTGAAATATCCGCTATTAAAGAATCAAAATGTTACTAATTTACTATATGAACCATTGAAATATCTTTAATGGCGGATATTTCAACAATGGATGAAGTAATTATAGGCAACTTATACATTTTTGAAAAGACAATTTTAAGCGCTATGCAATAAACACATAATATATAAGGTGTTGCATTAGAAAACGTATCTTTCATAGCGGATATTTCAACAATGGATAGAGTAATTATAATAACAAACAACCATGGTTAACGGAAGAAGTACAAACACTAATTTCAGAAAAAACAAAAACATACAAGTGGCTAAGGAAGAGAAATGCAGAAAGTAGACAAGAATATAAAGATAAGAATAAAGAACTAAGGAGAAAGATAAAAGAAAGAAAGAATAAATACTGGGAAATGAAATGTAATCAAATTAATTGCTATATTGGCGGAAGTAGGTCTACAGTAGTCTGGAGAAGCATCAAACGAATGAAAACCAACAGCACAAACACATTCAACAAAAGTATATCTATAAGCAAAGGGAAGAAACATTATGAAGAATTACTGGTAGAAAACCGAAATGAATTTATGGAAAATGTACAACATAGTCAAGAAATAACAACTGCAGCTCCCATACAACTGACTATTGATGAAATTAAAAAATGCATTATGGCAATGAAAAATGGAAGATCAGCGGGGCCGGGGGAATCCCAGTTGAATTAATAAAGTATGGGGAGAACTGCTGTTCAGAAGAATTCAACAATTATTTCAAGACTGCTGGGAAAAATGTGAAATCTCTCAGGAGTGGCGAACGTCATATATAGTCTCCATTTTTAAAAAAGGAAACAAACAGAACCCAACTGATTATAGAGGTCTAAGTGTCAACAGCACCTTGAGTAGGTTATTTGGAAAAGTCTTAACGAACATATTAAGAACAGAAACAATAAGTAAACTAGGTGAAGAGCAAAGTGGTTTTACACCTGGCAGGTCATGTGTGGACAATCTATTTATTATGCAGCAGATATTAGAAAAAAGATAGCAACAGGAGAAAAGGTACACTTGGCCTTCATTGATCTAGAGAAAGCCTACGATTCGGTTCCAAGGTGTAAACTTTGGGAAGCACTACAATACTGGAATGCCAATGATCATACGATTAAAGTGTTATACGAAGATAATGTCTCGTACATTAAAATTAATAGACAATTCTCTAGTCCAATAACACCCTCGAAAGGACTACGACAGGGATGCAGTGTTTCGCCGATACTCTTTAATATCTACCTTGAAATGGCGTTACAAAACTGGAAAAAACATTGCGCTGGAATGGGTATCCCCATTAATGAAGAACATCTATACACCTGAAGTTTTGCTGATGATCAAGTCGTTTTAGCGTAAGACTCGTTTGATTTGGAGTTTATGATACGGAAACTTAACGTGGAATATAAGAAATGGGGTCTGCAAGTTAGCCTAAAGAAGACGGAGTACTTAGCGGTGAACACTCAAGCTAATTTTGACATTTTAATAGACGATGATGTACAAATTAATCAAGTAGATACGTATAAATACCTTGGAGCTAGATTCGATAGAGAAAGTTTAGGATCTGGAGGAATCAAATACAGAATCCAACAGGGCAAGAAAATCGTGGGTGCCCTAAATTCCATTTGGTGGGATAGGAACATTTCAATAGAAAATAAGAAAAGAATACGAATCACCATGGTGGAATCGGTAATGAGTTACGGAAGTGAAGTGTAGAACCCCAATGCGGAATTGAAAAGAAAACTCCTAACTGTGGAAATAGATTATATACGTAGAAGCGCCAGAATATCCAGACTGCAACACATTACAAACGAAGAGGTTAGGAATCGAATGAAAGCTAATGAAAACGTTCTCCAGTGAATAGAAAAGAGGTATCTAAAATGGTTTGGTCATCTGTTAAGGATGGATGAAACCAGATGGCCTCAAATAATATTTTGATGGCAACCACCTGGAAAACGAAAACGAGGCAGGCCAGGACGGTCGTGGAATGAAGGAGTAAGACAGGCGATGGCAACTAAAGGACTACAAGAAGATCAAGCAGTAGATCAAGAGGTTTGGCGAAAGGGGATCGGGTAAACAACTCCAGTTGTAATATATGGTGTACTTATATATATGTTACATGTACTGTATGAACACTGTATATATTATCCCGAAATATATATACCGATGGAGCCACAATTATACCGATGGGGGCCATAATTATACCGTGCGTCCACGAGACTACGCACCATGGCGCTGGAGTGATGCTAGTTTATTTTAAAGATCTACTCTTCCGGTGGTAATTGATAGTCAAACGGTTGCTAAGCATTAACCATTAAAATTTAATTTGTAAGTAACAAACAAAGTGCCTTCAGAAATGATCGAACGTTTTTGAATGGTCATGTTTATACAACGTATGAATAGTATGTTGGTGGCACTGTAAGTCTATCTCAAATTCGAGGTAATCGGGTTAGGTTTTGCGTCAGTCTGTGTCAAAATTGACGCAAAACCCAACTTTCTAACCTCGAATTTGACACCATACTTCAAGTTGAATACTACTTATTCATTTATTGCCATAGAAAAATAAATATAATAGGGTTTGTTGTTAAGCTGTTTTCGTAAAAGCAAGAGCTGATCTTTGGGAGAAATTAACGTTGTTCTGATTCCATGGTGCGAAACCCTGTGGACACACGGTATATAACAGCAATAAGATAACATGAACAAGAAGATAACACGTATTGCTTGAGTAAGAAAGAGATGAACATAGTAGCAAATATTCGAGAAAGCTTGATGCTTAATTTAATTATGACATTTGTCAACTAAACATGCCTACTAAAATAATTTTTTCGTATGGCCATCTCTTTCTTACTCAAGCATTCTATTTTGTTATTCATGTTATCTCATTGCTGTTATATACAGTGTGTAAAAAAAGTCTGGAATATAGCAAATATTTCAGAAACTACCGGAGATGAATTTTTCAAAATTGCCAGACTTATATAGGTAAAAACGGCGCATCTAGGAAGGACAAAACCGTTTCTGTAACTGTACAGGGTGAGTCAGAAAAAATACCAACTTTTGTATTTTAAACTGGACACCCTGTATATTAACAAAGAATCAAATAGTCCTTCAAAAGACAAATTCAACGATATAGGGTTTGACGGATTTATCTCTCAAAATGACAAATGTGGGGTGACTTAAAGAATAAGGTTTACAACAATAGATGAGTTAATATTGAAGCTTTAAAGGATCATATTAGAAATGAGATACGTCAAATTTGATGGGATACTTTTGACGTCTTACGAGAATTTAAAGACAGTATCCGATCGAATTTGACGTATTTCTTTCTAATATGATCCTTTAAAGCTTCAATATTAACGGGTATATTGTTGTAAATCTTATTCTTTAGGTCACCCCACATTTGTCATTTTGAGAGATAAATCCGTCAAACCCTATATCGTTGAATTTGTCTTTTGAAGGACTATTTGATTCCTCGTTAATATACAGGGTGTCCAATTTAAAATACAAAAGTTGGTATTTTTTCTGACTCACCCTGTACATATACAGAAACGGTTTTGTCCTTCCTAGATGCGCCGTTTTTACCTATATAAGTCTGGCAATTTTGAAAAATTCATCTCCGGTAGTTTCTGAAATATTTGCTATATTCCATACTTTTTTTACACCCTGTATAATTATGGACCCATCCGTATATGAAGTAATTATAGGCAAATTATATATTTTTGAAAATATAATTTTAAGCGCTATCCAATAAACACATAATATATAGGGTGTTTCATTAAAAAAAAGTATACAATAAGTTAAAAAGTTCACCCGTGATGCTCAATTGTTTCTTTAAGTAGCAAATTCGGACGGTTTGGATGATACTGAACAATTTTTTTCTATCTGGAATAATAAAATCGCTAGAAGCTGTCAAAATTTGAGGAAACACCCAGTACAAATTGTGCACCGTTGTCTGCCTGACAGTAACTAAGACGACCGACATGTTTTTTATTGATTGCTGTCATTGATAAAAACGTAAAATCATACTTCTTATAATTATTTTGCAAATTTAATTTTTTTTCTTAATTTTCGATCATTTGACCTCTACTCAAAAATCAGGTTAACGTAAGTAAAAAGATGCTTTCTTTCAAATTCCGTAATAAAAAAAGGGGGTTGCCCTTAAAAAAAACATAGATGACGTCATACCTCCTACACGGGTCACCTTGTATGTGTAGATTTTATTTGAAAAAATGCGCAAAGAAAAATAAAACTCGACGGGTCCCAGCGTTTTTTACAGAAGTTATTCCTTGAATGTTTAACGAATTTATCCACTACTTACGAATGCACTGTGTTTTGTAGATATATTTTTAGTTGTTATTTATATTCTACGAGGGCGATTCAAATTTGACCTGCATTTGATTTTTTTCTGAACATAATTGAAGAGATACTGCGGTGCGGTTTTATATTAATCGAAGTATGCATGTTAGCTAACGCCATAAACAACTGTAACTTGATTGTGTCAATACTGTTAGTTGTATTAACAATGTCGTGCAACAATGTGGCAAATTCTGTTGCACAAAGTGTGATTATTAAATTTCGTTTCAGCGAAGGTATAAAAGCTACTGATATTTATCAGAGACTTCCTAAGAGAAGAGTGTTTATCACTCAGATCAGTCTGAGTGGTGTAAATCCCTTCAGGCTGGTCGTGAACGCATGTCGAACTTGCCGTGTGTTGCTCGTCAGCGTCTGCTGTGAATCTTAGGAACATTCAAAACGTTGACCAGCTGATCCGGAGCAATAAACGAATATCTGTGAAGGAAATTGCTAGGATTGTAAACACTAGTGTTGGTAGTGTTCACACTATTGTCCACGACAACCTTAAATTTAGTCAAGTTAGCGCCAGGTGAGTTCCTAAACAATTTTCCGCCGAACAACAGCAGAACCGACTTCAGGTTTACAGAGAACTCCGGCTTCGCTACGAGTATGAAGGCAATGACTTTTTGTCACTACTATAAAAACTGATGAGACCTGGGTACACCATTATATCTCAGAAAGCAGGAATGTTAGCATGGAATGGCGTCACTCAAACTCACCTCCGCCCAGAAAATTTTAAACACAACCATTGGATGGCAAAGTTATGGCGGCTGTATTGAATTAATTTATCTTAATTTTCTTGAAGAAAAAAAAAGATTAATTCGGCTTATTACAGCGATCTTTTTGGAAAGTCTAAGCTGGCCATACGAACAAAAAGACGCGGTTTCTTAAGCAACGCCATTATTCTCTTACAAGATAACGCTCGTCCACATACATCCCATCGAACGAACAACACATTGGCTAAATTGGGCTGGAAAGTGCTGCCTCACCCCCATATATAAACTTTTTTCTACTTTTTGACATATTAGAAGATTATTCAGTATTGCCTGTAGACTATTTTGTAAGTAACGCATGTTCTGTTAGTTGCATATTTAATAAATTAACAAGCAAACCGCGCGGTACGCGCTGCGAATCTTGAATCGGCGCGCACGTGAAATAGGATACGCGAAAGGTCAAGCTCCGAGCCGAGCGCTAAGATAAGAAAAACAAAACCTAAACAAATATAAACATCTGTGAAGCCGGAACGTGAGATTTTATTTTGTGCCACAGACACACATTAAGGAAAATTATATTATAGATTGATTTTTTGTTTGTTATCTGCTAAGCTATAGGTATGCTGAAATAATTGCAAACATTTAATATTTGCATCAAATGAATATTGATATTAATATTGGTTTACCAACATTTAGTCTACCAAATGATACCAAAAACTTGTTTATCCTTTGTTAGTTCGTGGATTTGTAGAAAGAAGTGCTGTTTTTATTAGTGTCAGAAATTTCGTTCTTTTGACAATACTATTGTATCGATCGAGCATAGTAGCTACTGTAGGTAGTATCGAAAAGTATTATACTGAATTAAGAGCCCGTTTTAGAGAGAATATTTGTTACTAACTTATTAAACGTGTGTATAGAAACTTAATGAAAACCATATTTTAAGTGATGGTCACTTGTTTGATTACGAATATATCATGAAGATATTTTAATATGTAGGAGGCTCTGTCTTGGTTATTCACAAATTTATAGCTGATAACTTTTATATGATACTTTCTATACAATATAAAGAAACTTTGAGGTAGTCAATTTTTATATAATGATATTGTTCGGTCAAGGTCCTATAATAACTTTAAGTGTGTTATTCGTCTTCTCTTTTATAAGAAACGTACGCTATTAGGTACTTTCAAATCTACAGAAATTAAAACCAATATAAACTATATCAAGTTTCTTTTATACCAAATACGAGTAGTTTATCCAATAATTTTATGCAAGTGCAGTTTTATTAGTTCTTCAAGTTCGGCCACGTCATGGAAATTCCAGTACCTGTTTGTTAATGCGACGGAATTATTCTTTGCAGAATAGTTACGTCAGGATCAACAAAAACTGTGTGTATTTGGTCCATATGGTCCTACTAGTTTATGCGTTTCACTTTAATTAATTATTGTTTATACATTTTTCATCAAATTTTAAAGCATTTCAAAGTCAACAAGTTTTAAAATATTTGGGTTTTTCATTAAAATTGTATGCACCTTCTGAACATGAAAACATAATAGACATACTTTTAGCTTATATAGAGGGTGTTTCTTAAGTCTGCCGTGTAGGATTTGGAGGTACATTGTAACATTAAAGAAAATCTAAGGCTCTCCTGAGTTTTTTAAGTGAGACCCGTAGTTTCTTTAAAAAAGAGTGTTGAAATTTTGAGAAATAATTTGAGACTCTCTGAATTTTTAGTTTAACGGCATGTTTTAATAACGGGCGGATACCAAAAGATCCGAAATTAGCGAACGCGATTCTATAGTTTACACTAGAGTGCTTTATAAACCAGGTAAGCTTATCCCACTAGATTTTGTGTCACAGGGACTTTAGCGGCTAGCCGTTTACTGCGCTGACCGGTAACAGTGCGTTCTGTCGTCTGTCAACCACGCAAGACTGGAAACTGTTCGAGTACGCAATGGTAGATCCAAACGAACACCGCACGGTGATTTAAATCTTGGTGCATTCCATTACTATGTTAATTATAATTACAGTCTTTATCCGAGTGTGGTTATTGAAATCTATATACAGTGTGTAGGTATTGTTCTGTGTTGTCAACTGTATCTGTCAGTTCTGTAGAGTTCTGTCACTCGTCACTGTTTGAACTAAGGTCCTATTAAAGTTCTCTAATTTGAACCAAGTGCTTGTTAGTTATCAGTGTTTTCGTTCCGTTTTTTTCTGCTTTTATTTGTTTAAAAACCAGCCTTTTTTAAGACGGATAAAATTAAATGACATGATCGTTGTTTGCATCTACGACACTTATAATTTATGTCATAATAAACAGTAGGCTTGGAGCGCGGGCGAATGTTTGCGGAGCCAGTACTGACAAGGTCAGTTACGAAAGGTAATTATTAATACTACACATCTGACTGAATTCATTACATAATGCTTTAATTATTTAAAAAATACTTTACCTGTAACGCAAGAAGTAACTAGAATAACTTTACAACTTCACTTCCAGTTCGAAATTGTAGTTTTATAAGCTCACTTCATTTTGTACCACAGATGCGCTTAAAGTAAACAGCTGATTTATTTAAACACGCTAAACTATAAAATGTCACTTTTAGTGCAACAAGCTAGCGTTAAAAGCCCTACTTTTAGCGCTAGCCTTTTTCACTAAAAGTGACTTTTTATAATTTAGCGTGTTTAAATAAATCAGCTGTTTACTTTTAGACCATGTGCTAAAAATGAAGTGAGGTTATAAAACAACAATTTCGAACTGGAAGTGAAGTGATAAAGTTATTCTAGTTACTTCTTGCGTTAGAGATAAAGTGTTTTTGAAATAATTAAAGCGTTATGTAATGAATACAGTGAGATATGTAGTATTAATAATTACCTTTGATAACTGACTTTGACAGTATTGGCTTCGCAAACATTCGCCCGCGCTCCAAGGTCTACTGTTTATTATGACATAAATTAGAAGTGTAGATGCAAACCTTTGTTAAATCGATATTTATGGATTAATAACAGTAAAATTAAGGTCGTAGATAAATTTTGTATGAAACGGGTGCTAAAAGTCGTTTATGCACGAGACATGTTATGAAACTCAGCCTTCGGCTTCGTTTAATAATTTTCATGTCTCGTGCATAAACGTCAACGTTTAGCAATTGTTGTATAAATAGCTATTATACGCCCCGGCAGCCGGGATTTTTAGTTCAAATCGAATGAATCCCAGCTGCCGGGATTTTAAATGTCATTTTATACATTCCGGCTGCCGGGACCTGATCCACTGCCTTGATTTAATAGCTTCTATAAGTTTATCGCTTACCCCTCTTCTACTTAAGCTATTCCATACAGCATATACGATCACGTGGCACACTATCGAACGCTTTCTTTATATCTATAAAGGCCACATAATATATATTGCTATTACCCTGTTTCTCGGTCAGTTGTTTCACCACGAATATGTGATCTTTCGCTCCTCTCCCTTTCGTAAAACCGCTTTGTGCTTCTTCTAGTTGGTTTTTCATTGTTCTTTCTTGTCATTGAGCTAATATAGCTTCATAAATTTTGGCTCTTCCACATAGCAGGGTGATTCCCCTATAGTTAGTGCACTCACGTTTATCCCCTTTCTTGTGTATTGGCATTATTACTCCTTAGCTTTAGTAGTACTTTCAGGGCTTTTGCTCCTGGGTTCTTTACCATATTTTCCACTATTCCATCGTATCCTGTTGCTTTGCCTCTTTTTAACCTTTTCAAGGCATCCATCATCTCGTCTTTTGTTATATCTTTATCTTGTTCCGTTATTACGATGTTTCTTTACTCCCTATCGATTTCTGGGTTATTTATCACATCTGTCCTTAGTAATCCTTCAAAATATTTTTTCCGTCTTTTTATGATTTCTTCATCTTCAGCTAATAATTCCCATTCTTGTTTTTAATGTATTCTGTCCCCTGTTTTTTCCCATGTCTAAGGGTTTTTAATATTCTATAGAACAATTTTTGGTTTCCTAGGTGGTTCCTCTCTAATTTACTTCAAAATTCTTCCCATGCTTGTTGTTTTGCTATTTTCAGCATCACCATAACTTTGGTTCTCTGTTCCTTGTAACTATCGTATTTTTCATTGTTCCGATTTTTTAAGTACTCCTTCCATCTCTCTTTCTTGATTTTTATTTCTGTTTTAATGTCTTCATTCCACCATCGTGTCAGTTTCTTATTTCCATTGCTTTTTACTACACCAAACACCTGCTTAGCTATTCTAATTAATATGTTTTTTAAAATTAACCATGTCTCTTCTATGTTTAATTCGTCTATTGCCTCCTCAATTTTATCAATCTCATTTTCGACACAATCTTTATATTTCTTTACAATATCCGTCAAACCAAGGCATTCTTGACCTATATGTAATTCGACGTTTCTCCTCTTCGAAGAAGTACCTAACACATAAGATTTTAGGCTTGCTCTTTATTGCGCGTTATTTTACTGTCATTTTGGACAAAAAAATGTCACATAACTGTATACCAAAACAAACCACACTTCAAACGTACCTGCCCAAAACTGCAGATTTGTATTTCATCCAGTTCCTTATTGTTAAATAAAGAGAGAAAATTGTTACGTCACAGAAAAAGGATAATGTGTAGACCTTATAACGTACGTTTGCTTGACATTTGTGACATAATTTTATAAAATCCTCGTAACTAATTTTAAGGCAATTTGCTTGCCTGCTTTTAAAAATACTAGTCACATTAAATCTACAGCTATCAAAATTAACTACCAATTGGTTCAGTGTTATAACGGTGCATCACGTATTGAGTAATATGTGTTTTGCCATATCTGTACGTGCAATTGTAGTTCCAAATAGGGACGGGTTCCAAGTTACAGTACACAGTGATAGTTTTCACGTAGCTGTTGATGTAGTAGTATACTTACATTTATCTACATATTTTGTTTTTAGTTTTGTTGATCAAATAGTAGTACATTATATAATCAAGGGTAAGAAAAAGCATGATTTTTCCCAAGATGCATAATGTGTTTCTAAGGAATAATTATTTCCTTCTATTAATTTTCTAATCTAAAAACTGATTTCTACTCTCCATGGCGTTTTCATTATACACCTAATACTGTAAAGTATATTATTAGAAATGCCTCTTGTCATGGTATGCGTTACCTTAACACAATTCAAAGGCTAAGAAATATTGCAGTACAGTTTGGATTTAGTGTAATGTTTTATTTTCGAAAATACTCCTGTTTTTCTTATTGAGATCGTGGAAAAATAGTACCTAGGTATAGGAGACAATGCCATTATTCAATCTATTTAAAACTTACACCTAAGGAAAATTTATTCTTTTATCTCCCTTGGTGTATGATCAAACATTATTTTCATCTAGTGTGGCTATGAAATAGATCCTAATTTATGAATGCACCTACGTTTATACTTAATTGTCAAACTTGACATTTGATTTTTAAGTGCATTATAGTTGCATTGATAAATTAGGAACTATTCCATAGCCATACTAGATGAAAATAATATTTGGTCGTACTATATTTCATAATATTTAGATAGACAAGGTTTTGTTTATTATTATATTTCTTGCACTTCCGGGATTAAAGTTGATACTTTAGTCCCCGTAAACAGGGACTAAAGTAGCTCATTTAATCCCTAGGGACTAAAGTAAAAATGATACCGTAACTATGGTAAATTTATGTACACACGAGGTTAGTAGGTTAGGTTTTGTTTGTCATTTGACACACACTGACGCAAAACTTAACCTGCAAAGCTCAAATTTGACATATACTGACAATACACTTTAGTACTGCTGCAATTCAATTTTTAATAAATTGTAATTGTCAGTTTCCAAATTAACAGATTCCAAATTTTGGAAATGTTTGATGATAATGTTCCCAAAAGTGCAAAAAATAGCGTATATACCTCGGAACTAAAGTGCCTAAATCCCTTGAGTGGTTGTTGCCCTCGAGGCAACAAACTCCGCTCGCGGGATTAAATGGTGCACTTTAGTCCCTCATGATATAATACACTATTATAGCATTGGTACAACTACAACTCGTAATTCTTGGTGTGGTGCATGTATACTTTATAAGTGCGCAGTTTGTTTTTATGAAATTACATTATGTAGTTAACTCTAATTGTACATTTTTTGCATTAAATGCTTAGCGACAGTAAGCTGATGGTGTTCTTTCATAAAGCTCCATAGGGCAAACTTTTATGGAAATATGCTTAGTTGTAAAATATGTTTATTAACTTACAATTATGCAAATGACAAAATAAACACTTAAGTACTAGAAGAAATTGAACTATGCCTTTCATTCAACCACTGATTTGCTGGTAATATTTATGTTCATTAATAAGCGGCGCTACGAATAACACAATTTTGTATGCGTATACTGAAGCTGCGCTTAAAATACAAGTCACTACCTGTTAGAGAGGGGTCTGCAGTAGAAGTAAAAATATTATAGAAATATATTGTATTATATTATTCTTACTTATACAGAGACATTATTGTTAAATGACTATGCACCATTCCAAATGTTGCTGGAGAAGGGAAGGCCATTCTTTCGTTTTGTTAAGTTGCAGTTTCAACAATAAGATTTTTTGAAAATTGTCACCTCATTCCTTGTTTGAACAGTGTTGCACGGTTAAAAAATGTCTATAAAGATATTTTTAAGAATCAAATAATTCTGTGCCAACATCAAAAATAGTGTGTGTGTAAACATAATAAGTCATGCTAAAAATTATTACACAATTAAAGATTTGTAAAGGGATCTTTACTCAGAACTTCCCTTGCAAGTGCACGTTCTGACACTAAATAATTTTAAAACTCAAAATAAACTTAGCGAAAAAATATCTTCACAGTTCTAATAATACTGAAACAATAGAAGGAAACACGTGGTAATGCAAATTACAAAAATTTTCAATAGTAATATACAAGGGCGAGACATACTTACCGATAATATTGCAAACCCCAAGGATTGAGTGCTGGTTGCCATGAAAACTGGTCCGAGGGTTCCCCGAGGGTAATTTTCTTAGGGCAACTATTACGATTACTCGTGGCACGGGTAAAATTATTACACAAAACCCGTATACGAATTATGATTTAAAATTGATCGAATAATACCAAAAACTCAAATTGCTGGTTTCTTGCATTTCCATTTCTAATTATGACACCATCTATGGGGTCGATAATTAGCACTAGGGAGCTTATCGGTTGATAAGTTTCCCTAGGGAGCTGATCAGGTAATCAGTTCGGAATTGGTCGATTTTCAAAAAATGCATGTTCTGATTGGATGATATCAGTGAAGTAACAGTTGTGTGTAATAATCAAATAAAGAAAACATTACCGGGGCGGCGGTCGAATTGGTACGGCAGGCGGCTGCGAATGCGATTCCAACGTTTGGCGGGATATTGCAAGCCCGTTCCCTACATGCGCCACGGAGCACGGTCCCCTTTGTCTGCTTTAAAGCATTTACGCTGCATCTGTTGAGTTCCATTTTCGTTGAGGGTAAAGCTTGAGCTATGTGCAAATTGTTACTTTTATTTATTTCTTATTTATGGCAAACATAAACAACATTTTATATATTTGTCAGAAATTGTCTCGGTTTCATGCCGGGCAGATGTATAATGTCTATGCAAAATATCGTTTTCCTCCAACAAATAGTTTTTGAGTTATACCGCCAACAGACAGACAGATGGGGAGATGGAATTGAGAAAACCTTTTTTTCGTCATCTAGGGACCCTGAAACGTGAACATCTGTGGTAAAGGTGATTTCTTTAGGATCACAAAAGTTAGAAATTCACAGAAATTTAAAATGGCGCTTGCGAAAGTGACGTTAGCGGTGCTCCTCCTAATAAGTAGTGCCTTATACGATGCAAATAGACAGAAGAAAGTAGTAGAGTTGAATGAAGATGACTGGTACAACATTGTGAAAAACGAGTGGATGGTAGAATTTTATGCACCGTGCTTCGCCCTCGTCAATCAGACTGCAAATTCGTGAAAAAAGATACTGTCAAAACGTGTTGTACACGTAGTTTTTGCATAGTGATGTCTAACTCGAAATTTAGCGGAAAAGGACTTCGAAATTTACAACTGTCAAATTGACAATTTACAATTTTAATAAGATAGCTAAAAAACTGTACTTTTTTCACCATTTTGCGTTAAGAAAAGTGGCACTTTCTTCACGATTTTCACGAATATCAGTTTGCCAATACCATATACATTTTAATTTAAAAAAGTTGTAGGTTATAAGTATCTTGCTATTTTAAAATGACTAAATATTTTATTTAATATTGTTACGTTTTTCAAATTGTATGGTCGTACTCTTTGTCGCTAGAAATAACCTGGTTTACTGATTGCGATTGCTAATATTCTTGTTTTAACCCAATTCCTTCTTGAAATGAAGTAAAACCAACATTATCAAATTCGAAATCAGATTCCTCTATGGAAATAATAAATTTTACTCAAAATGTTTCTCATATGTTTAGCCTAGGTCATCTAAAATTATGTCTCTTTCCAACAGTTACAACAATTTTGCCACGCTTCAGACGTACCCTGATAAAGACTCGCACCATAAATGTACATCTCAATTTCTAGAAAAAAGTTTTATTGACAATTATTTGAGAGAAATATAAGAACATGCCCATGTTCTTTCAAAATGTTCTTAATTATGCAATGTTTAATGCAGGTTGGTACTCTGAAAGGTTTTATTAATTTCAAAATTTAACCAAACAATGTTCCCTCAATTCTAGCATTAAGATTGATCTTGCAAGGAAACGTGAGTGGTTTGTCCAATGCCACAGAATGATACGGTGTCCATAATCACTATATAGTTAGATTACTGTCTATTTAAAGTCCGAATGAGCCCATTAATACCCTCCCTATTTAGAAAAAAAATCGAATGTGATAATCGAGTCAAGTGGCATTTCATAAGTTGAAAAACAATAAAACAACATCTCGCATGTAATACTGGAAATATTTTCTCTCATTTCCAAAGTTGGATTTTCCAGAATTTGACTTATATACCCAGTGATGGATCGTGGATACATTTTGATAGATCTATGTTTGGTGAATTTTCATTTTTTAAAGTTGCATTTTGGCTGCAACTATGTGGTTCTGTCCACATAAACTTTTGTGTGGTTACAGCCCATCGATAAAATTCTATTGCACAACTTTGGTTTACTGTCTACATATTCAACAAAATTTCTCGTTCCTGACAGTAGTCGGTTTAAATATCCAAAGTAAAATATACATTTTTCAGTTCGGTCTAATTTTTAAATTTGTTCTATTCTATAAAGCAATAATGAAAAAAACCTAAAATTGAGGAATCAATATTATCCAAGCACTAAATTAATTTAATTGTGTAGTTCAAATATACATATCAGTGTTTAGCTTGAAATGTGGAGAGCATTTTTTAATTTGAATTTTGGCTTTGGCCGGTATTAGTTGTCGCATTTGGTATTTTGGCAATTATTTAAATTACTGCTAATTATTTTACTAAAAAATGTCTATGGAATTTGATTATTTAACAAAAAATCTGTAAAAGGCTTTACTCAGAACTTCCCTCGCAAGTGGATGTTGTGACACTAAACAATTTTAAAGAAAAATTTGGGTAAAAATATCTTCACGTTCGCAATAATACTGAAAGTATAGAAATAAATACTTGGTAATTATAGCGTCTGCGAACGGGAATTTAAATCCGGGAATTTGATCTACCGGACCTTGGAAGACTTCTCCCGGCTTTGGGCTGCGCTGCTGTATTTAAAGGAATGGTCTTACTGTTCAAACTTGTTAACTCTTTTATGACATTATCTTGCATATATTGGGCTGTATTTTCGTCAAGTGTAAAGCCTGATCTATGTGCAAATTACTACTTTTACTTATTTCTCAGTTAACGCAAAAGTAAATAAAATTTTTATTTTTTAAGGTGCCCACCCTGTATATATTCCGAAATTTTCTGTTTCATAGCAGGTAGCCATATAATTTGCATACAAAATATCGTCTTCCTCGAATAAATAGTTTTTGAGTTATCCTGCCAACAGGCAGACAGACAGATAGGCTGAATTGAGAAAACCCGTTTTTGTCATCTAGGGACCCTAAAACGTGGAGGTCTGAAGAAATCGCGGAAGGTAATTTTTTAGTGATTACGTCTTATAGACGAGGGAAGTAAAAATAAAAAGAATACCATCAGCGAAACCATATTTAGCGCCAGAGCCAAAGCACTTAGCTTAGCATTCTGCGTCTGATGATAGTTGTTGGGGTTGTCCAATTTTAGTGTAGTAGGAATAACAACATAACAAACAACAACCATATAACATAACAAGTGGAAGTTCTAGTAACCAGAAGAGAAGGAAGAACGTCCAATTATACAGGGTGCTCCATGTTTTGAATTTCTCTGGTGGGGTGATACATTACCTGAAATTGATTTTTTTCTTAAATAACCAATTGCCTATCTTATCTAATAACCCAGCTATTAAACAAACACAATTTAATTAAAAAAGAAATTGATCACGTATAATAATTTCAATCAAGTTATTAGTGGCCATGAAAAGGACAATTTGTTAAATTTGTTGTTAAAGCAGGTGCTTAAAATGTCCTTCTACTGTCTTAATGCAGATTGAGCTTTCCTAGCTTATGATCGTGATTCCACCGTGCAACTCACACAAAACACAAAACTTGCGAATTGAATTTTCTGAAAAGTTATAACAATTTAAATCACAATCGACAATTGTCAACTGACGTAGCCAGAGCGTAATACACAAACAAAGGGCATGCGTTTTATCAGCTTTCTTGAAAATAATGCGTTATAAAATGCCCACATTACATAAAAGTGAATTTGTTTAATAACTCGATTATTAATGAGAAAAATTGTACTTTGGGGTAATATATCCCTCCACCATCGGAATTAAAAACATTTTGGAGCACCCTGTATATGTGAGTAATAATTCATTCATTCATCATCTATAGCCTCGTTTACCTTTCAATTATCTTAAATGATATTCGCTATCCCCATTTACGCTTTTTACTTCACTTGTCTAAAAACGAAGGAAGTATTGTAATCGCGAAAAAATCACCTTCCGAGATTTCTTCAGATCTTCACGTTTCAGGGTCCTTGAATGATGAAAAACAGGATTTCTTAATACCGTCTGTCTGTCTGTCTGTTTGTTGGCGGTATAGCTCAAAAAATATTTGTTGGAGGAGACGATATTTTTCATGGGGATTATATGTGTACCCGGCATGAAACTGAAAAAAAATCGTTCAAATGTCTACAGGGTGAGCACATTTAAAAAATAAAACTTTGTTTATTTTAACTGAGGAATATATAAAAGTATTAATTTGCACATAGCCCAGGCTTTACCCTTGACCAAAATGGGACCGAACAAGTCGAGGGTAATTGTTGCAAAAAAATGGGCAAGAATACGCTGTTGAATGTAATGCTGTCGCTGTGCGGCGATATTAGGCACAAGAAGTCAAATCTCGTCTGCAATACTTTTTATTTAAAAATTGATTTAATTTGCATCACCAAGTGTTTCTTTTTATTGTTTCGGTATTATTAGGAACGTTAAGATATTTTTACTTTTAGTTGCCTTTGGTTTGTCAAAATACTTAGGATCACAACTTCCACTTGCGAGGGAAGTTCTGAGTAAAGCCGTTTACATTTTTTTTGGATTGTTCTACTATTAACGACCACAGTTAGTAGCATGACGTTCAAATTTTAACCAAATTACTCTGAATTTGAATGTTTTTATTTGCATTTTGATTTAAATAACGTTTACTGGAATATCTTGCAAATAGTTTGCCACTCACTTCCTGCGTTAATTTGCAATTCATATTTTTCGTAAGCCCTGCCATAACTTAGAGTTTTATCTGAGTTTTGATTATTAAAAATACCAGAGTTAAATGTTACAAGCTGTAACGACTTTCAGAAAGTGATACAACACTTTTTATCTAGTTGATAATAATATTTACAGACAATTCTCATCTTTGCAGATCGTGCTCTGGTTTACATTTTTATAAATGTAAGGCTGCATAAGTTATTTCAAACGTATTCTTTTATAGAAAACAAAGCATTGATTAATATAAGGACGTTTAACATCAAAACTGATAATTACTTTGCAATCGAGTAAACTGAAAGCACGTCTTCTAATGTAACGATTCCTTCTTCCTGATTTTATGCGTATGAACATTATTTTTGACGTTTTAAATTGGCTGCACAATCAAAGTGAATATAAATAGGTAGTTATAGGTAATGGTTTGAAGTACGTAGCCGGTATATTGTTCTATTTCCTGGTTGAGAAAAGGTCAGTTCCATATGATAGAGTTCTAGCTAATTTCACACAATATGATTTAGGAAAACAAAAATACAAGACCGTCAGTAATTGTAAATTGCTATGACGTCGAATGAAATTGCAGGTAAAAAGCATCCACTTATAAAGGGCTAGTTCTGTGATGAATTCATCATTCGTGTTGGGAAGAAAATTGACATTAGGACGGGATTTCAGTTTTCGCCTACCATTTGGTCAATTAGAAATCATAAAATGTATGCATAGTTGGGCACTAGGTGATGATATAGGTACTGCTTTGATTACTTCTATAGAATGTGCGCAGTTTTTTTTATTGAAAATCTGTTCTCTCACTATCTAAAAAATCTATTGGTTTGTTACGAGATTATTTGCATTAAGAAACTATCATTTTGTAGTATTACGTTAAACTGAAACATTTACAACGCGAACTAGAGTCTTAATAGTTGATAACTTCATGTCTGCGGGCCGAGAGCCTCATTTTCAAGAACAATCCCATATATTGTTCATTGAATGTATCGTTAATAAATAAACCTCCTGGATGCTATTGATTAAAATGCGAACATTTAAAAGCGCTTTAGTCTTTGCCCTTTTGTAGCAAAATTTTCCCGTATGAATCAAAAGTTTTTTAATTACCTACATAAACGAAAACAGTATCGTTTAATATTTATTTTCATTTGTTTAACTTTAGGGAATTAAGGAAAGATGATTTATTGAATATTCCACCAAATATTAAAAATACCACTAATTGCAAAGCTTGACTTACTTATAACAAAACATCTAAAGAAATAAATTAGTAGGCCAGTCGGCAGGGAACTAAAGAGTATGGCTTCCTTACATTAATTGTGAATATTTTTTCTATACACGTAGATTTGCAGCCCCAATTAATTTCTAATATTTTTCCGACAAAAATAGGCTCGGCGTTTTCCGCCATTTTGGAAACATGAAGGCTGTAATTGAATTTTTCCATATATCTCACTTACCTTAAGTCTGACGATAAAAATAGTCCTTGGTAAATATACGTATAGGAGAAAATTTCCTATAAAAAAGCATTAAATATGTTTGAATATCTTTAAATATATTTTTATGTTTAATACTTATGTAAATAGGTTTTCCTATTTTCTGATTTTCAAATGTTGACTGTTTATCTAAATGTCTGAAGTCATTATTATGTTCAATTTATTTATAACTTTGGCTAGCAAAACAAGATTCCTGATACATCATAACTGATTAAAAATCAGTGAATCAAGTGTTACAACTATTAAGCAGTGAAGTAAAAGAAATCCGATTTTGTCTAGTCCAGGAAAATCAAGGCCGAGACCTAAATAAAATGCATTTCAGTAGCTTATATAAATTATATTATTGTGACGACCTAACCTCACTTTTATGTGTTGACTTTGACAACTGAAGTTTCATGATTATAGTTGTTAAATTACCAACTTGGTAGTTAATCTTCAGTCATACACATAAGCGTCTGACGTCAAGAGGAAGAATCCTGGGACAGGTAGTATATTCATTATTTAATTAAGGTTTGTGTTTTCAGAATGGAAGTTTATATTTTGTTGTTTATTAAAGCTCGTACACTTTATACTTTCCCATTCTTTTAACGATTAAAAAAACCTGTTTTCTATTTTGAATGGTCATATTGTTACGGAGAAGACCTGACTTAATATAAAAAACCAACAAAACTTAAGCCCCCTAGGTGTACGTCAATTTACTACGGCAGAAATCGTAACAACAATCGTAAACTAGAGCGGGGTGTGACGGCAGAATAGGTAATTCTCCACCAGCCACACAGATGTTGTTAAAGGTACTGGAAAATTCCAAGAAACAGCTTCAAATAGGAAGCAACGGAAGTCGCTCACATGCTTTCGCAGTACTTCTTCGATGCATTGTCAGCGGTCTGCAACGAGGGATGCTACGTTCCACGACAGGCTTGCGTCATGCTTTTAAAACCGCAGGTCCGGTTTAGCTCAAAATGAACGAGTACTAACTAATATCTACAAGCGGCGTTACGAATAGAAATTAACCTAACAATGTATAACGTACTCTAAGATTTTGCCATTGGGGCTACTTGCAAATTAAGTAACTCCATATATTTTAAACTGCATCTATCATCTGATATTTTGAAGGGAATGTCCTGTTACTGAGAGAAATGCCTGCAGTATATACAATTGTATGACTGTGTTTAATATCTAAGTGTTTTGTTGAACACTGAAAAAAATATTGGAGAAGTTTAAGCTATTTCGAAAACAAAACGTGTCTGTCTGGGTCTTTTCTGACTAAATTATGATCAAAATAATTTAAAAAGTCTCATTTTGAAAATTGTTCTTGGAAGGTATCCATTAAGGTTTCGCTTTGTCCGTTCGAATGTATGAGGGCTATTATGGATGTAATTTTATTTATTCTTGCTTTTCTTTTGGTGATATTTTTAATTTATTTTTTTAGACTTATAGTTAATCATTCTTTTTATTCCACATAGTATTTAAGCGAATATGGTTGATAATGAATAATGAAATCATCACCATTGCATGTTTTAACCGTTATAAGCTGTCAATCCATTGCATTGGAACTACATGGCCTTGTAAAGTAATAATCTGTTGTACTATTATCCATGACCTAATAGTTCTGATGCATTTTTTATTTAAAAAATAACGAGAATAGGCGTTATTACGATGCTCCAAGAAAAGAAAACACAATCAACATTTACATTCTTTTAAATCATAATGTTTACATATCTACGCTATAGCATTTTTCTTTTTACATTTTCAGATGCTCCGGCATGAAAGGTTCCATTAAGAGCTCCGGAAGTAAGCAGCATAAGAAAGGATCGAACCAGTACAAAAAGGAAGCTTGTTATATCCTTCAGGACGATCAGCTCATACCGTTGTTTACTGTGGCAGAAATCATGCAGATAGCAACCAACCTCAAGCTCGGTCGGAGTTTCTCGGAAAAATCGAAATTACTTATTGTAAGTGGCCTAAAGACACATATTTGCAATCTGACCCCTTTACGTCACGCGACTGGACATTGAACTGAAATCAGAACATTGTGGAGTCGATAAGATATCAGCTGTAATATAGGCAGCTTGTGATTTTAACCATACTGATTTATATGGAAAAAGTTAATAATGTAGTCAAGTAAACATTACAATCGCTATTAATAGCACATGATACTTATGTTAACCCAGTCTTTGAAGAGAGACTCACACGAACGTGTTTTTCTAAAATTTAGATATCTTCAGTGAGTTACATCATCAGAAAATATTCTTGTTTTTTCAGTCAATGAGTGTGACATCACTCGTTCTTCTTATACATTTCTTCAACAGCGTATAGTTATTCCAACAATCAGTGATAAATAGAGAGAAAACTATTATAATATTTAGACTCGATCCCCAATTTTGTTAATTTATTACCGAAACATCTAGATGACCTTTTAATTGAACTTTCAGGCGGGGATTGTTCTTGAATGTATAAACAAGAAAACTAACATAAAGCCAATGTATAACTTTAGTACTATTCTTACGAGACTTCTTTGACATTTATTGCAGTTTATGAGCTATAACGTGACTAAGAGCATTTGACGACAAAACAATTTGCACGCATATAAAATTGTATTTTCAAGGATTACAAAGTGTTTTTCTAGTTATACCTCGACACTTGTAAAATAACGTAAAACTGCAAGTAAGAATCCCATCCAGATAAAATTTACATTTTCTCCATATTCATAAAGTGCATTACCTGTAAACGTAGCACACCCAATATTCTGTTTATGTTCTTTTGTTGTGTCTGTAAATAACTGCAAATGACCTACAGACTTAATTACCTATTCACATCACACATTTGTTACCATTGCCATGAATGCGACACAATAATTGTTTGACGAATTCAGCTTGATAGTCACTGGTCTTTCAATATGCTCAAATGAATACTTGGCGTTTATATTTGTAGTTCAATGTGAAGGTCATCAAGTTTTATCAATGAGAACTTACTTTTAAATGGTTCGTATGTGTTTCCAGATTGATGACATCCTGGACACCTTGGGGCTCTTAAGCTGCAAAGAAACCAGATGCGGCAGATTATCTGGGGGTCAAAAGAAAAGATTGTCGATAGCGTTAGAGCTGCTCGATAATCCACCCATAATGTTTCTGGACGAACCGACTACGTAAGTTCTCTTTTTTAACTTTTATCAATTGTGGAGTCGGTTATTTTTATCTTCCTCTTCCTTATAGGTTTATAACCTGTTTATTCCAACAGCTCTCCCCATCTTTTCTTAGGTCTTCCTGGGAATCTCTTTCTTGAAGGTTTATTGTCTCTTACTGTTTTCACTTGTCCATCCTCCGTCATTCGGTCTATGTGCTTGTTCCAATCAGTTCATCTTCTTATGGCCCATCTTCCAATATCTTCTATATTACATCGTTGTCGTATCTCTTCACTTCCAATGTGATCTGATCTTTTGATGCATGTTATTTTTCTTAGAGTTTGCATTTCTGTGTCAGGTCGAGTTTCGCTTGTATAAGTCATTATAGGTCGTACCGCTGCATTATATATTTTTAACTTTGATTCCAGCCGTAAGAACTTGTTATAATAGATAGTGTTATTTAAACATGCTGAAACTTGGTCAGTTTTATCCGCTTGGCGTGTGACCTCTTTTGATAATTTTTATGTTTTATACATTTTGAGAGACATATGACACACCCCATAATTTTAATGCGGCAGATCAGGTGCAAGTTGCATAAACTTTATTCTTCCTCAGCATCATCACATCTCTATAGATGTAATGTGATTAAAGGACATTAAATACTCTGCTTTTAATTAGGCATTTTTATTCGATCCTGTGCTCAGCTATCCTTAAGCTGTTTCCAAAGGTATTTTCAGAACATTCTTGGTTATAACTAGCAATTTTTGAGATAATCTGCCTCGTCTTCGGTTTCCCACTGTACGCTAGTTTTGGCCAATCTTTCTTTTCTGTGTGTTAGAAATAAGAACTGACTGAATTTTTGTATAGACCTTGCCAAATAAGACGTTGTTCTGCTTGGAGTTTGGAGAACCGATGCATTGGTTCAGTGAGCTCTCCATGGAATTCGTAACATTTTTTTCCAACAAAAAGCTCAAAAATAGCTTCTTCGCTTTTGCGCATCGCCAAGGTTTCAGCACCATACAGGAATGTAGGAAAATGTAAAGTATTGACAAGTTGAATTTTTGTCGTTTTATGTATGTTTGGGTCAGACCATACTTCTATTAGCGATTTCTGTTCACCTTTTGATCTCTTCTTTTGCAGTATTTGTGCTAGAAGATCCTAGGTATATTATGTCAAAGACAGTTTTCGATTTGACGGTATTCCGGCGATGGACATTTTCTCTGTAAACAATCATGATCTTTGTTTTGGTGTAATTAATTTTTCGACTGGATTCTTCACTAATTGTTTCTATTCTATAAGACTCTAAGATATATCTAATGAGATGTCCCGTATAGAATATAACGGTATTAGGCCGATATTGAGCATATAACGGGCGAGGATCAATTTTGTGGCCGAGGCCGATTAGATCGAGGCTAATAAATTATCCGAGTCAGTTATTTGTAATATAGACCGTATATATTGTTTAACAGTTTTTGTAATATGTATCAAAAGTGGCAAAATTTAAAATAACGAGGGTGACAAGTTTACAAGCTTGAGGGCTTGAGTCGGCCTAGGGTATATACATCAAGTATGCCCGTGGTGTGTACACAATTTTATGTCTTACTAGTGTTTCCTAGATTAGAAAGCTTATATTGGATGATTGCTGACCATTCAAGTACCATAGTAACTCAGCTTTGTCGTACACCTTTTTTGATTGAGATGGTATCAGATGTCACACCACTGACTTTGACAGTTCCTTTGCTGCTCTTATATAATTGTCAGAATAATTAAGTCCTTTAATTACAGTATAACCCATAGTTTTGACCAGGTTAGATTGCCAAACGCTTTAGAGTAATCTGTAAAGCTGAAAAATAGAACTCGTGTTTTTAAAATAAATTGTCTAACATTTACTATTTGTCCATCGGTACCCCTTTCTCTAAAAACTACAGTTTGTGTTGGAGATATTTGCCTGGCGGCATAGGCATTTAGTCGGTTTTGAATAATATATAACATAATTTTACTGGCATGTGAAATTAGTGGAAGAATTCGATAATTATTGAAGTCATTAGTGGCACTTTTCCTGTGGAGAGGAATTTCTGTAGGTGTTGTCCAGTTCTCCGACCCACATTCTTTGACATATTTTATGAATTATTCTTTTACCCCTGTCATTGAAACTTTTAAGTGCTTCAGCAAGAGTTAGATCAGTTCTTGCTGCTTTGTTATTAAACATTTTTGCAATTGCAGAGTTTACTTCATCAAAAAGGATATTATGTTCCTTGTCAAAGCCATAAAATTTTAATTGAAAAGGTGTTTCTAAGGGGTTGTCGTACAACTGAGCACAGTATTCTTCCCAAACATCCAAGGCTCTGTCTAAATACTAAAAGATGCTCTCTCCAATTATTCAATGAAAAATGCGATTTATAACCTACAAACTTTGACAGTAATGTCAACTACTTACGAACATAAATAATGGAAGTTCTAGCGCATTTATTATATTATTATGGACGACTGGGCGGAATTGGTAACTTTTAACCCGATTTTTGAAGGCGTAAGGTGCGCTGTACTGCCATAGGGCCATAATAGTTAATTATGTACCAATGGCATTATGAAGATGTTTATGCCCTTTCGAGGGCAACAAGTTTACAAGCCTGAGGGTCTCTGGTCCGAGGTTTTATAAGTCGCCCGAAGGGTATGAACATCATGTAATGCCCGTGGTGCATACGTTTAATTTTCCACTTTGAATACGTAAATAAATTGAAAAGCTTGCAGAAGTTCATAACGCCCTAGATCGTTATAAATTGCTTTACATATTTCGTATCACAGATATAAACAACAAATAATAGATCAGTGGAAAATAAAGTACTATACGGGCAGCTCAGTTTGACAAACAATGCAATCGTAGCTGACAAACTTTATAAACATTAGAAATCTGGTTTTATCTGCGAATATTTCGGTCTGTACATAAAATGTTGTATGCACCTTGTACATAATTAGCGATTATGCCCCTTGTCGTGTTACACTCCGCGGCGTCGCTTTGGGTTCTAATTTTCACGCCACGGGTCATAAACGGCTTTTTATGCCCTTGGTACATCAATAACTATTACGTCTTACTAGTATATTATTTGTTGTTTACCTATGATCAGGAATAGATGTACAGGTCATTATAAACTGGAACTATAATTTATTACGCCCGATCATTCTTAGCGACCAATCACGTACCTCAATGGGTCGATGCGTTCACAGCAATGGTTGATCAGTTACTTTCTGATCCATTAGTTAGGTTATTGAAAAACACTAGTAAGGCATGTAATTGTGTATACATTACGAGCATTACTTGATGTTTATGCCCTTGGGCGACTTAGAAACCCTCGGGCCAGAGCTCTCGGGTTTATGAGTTTCTCACCCTCGGAGGGGCATACACATATTCATAATTTTATAACCAGATTAGAATCAAATATTACTTGTTTCGGAGGCACTGTACAAATAAACACATAAAAGTGCTCATCTTTTTACTTCCCTTGCCTAAAAAATGAAGGAAGTATTGTAATCGCGAAAAAACCACTTTCCAAGATGTCTACAGATCTTCAATTTCCAGGGTCCCTAGGTGACGAAATACAGGTTTTCTCAATTCCGTTTATCTGTCTGTTGGCAGTATAACTGAAAAACCATTTCTTGAAGGATGACGATATTTTCCATGCAGATTATATGTCTTTCTGGCATGAACCCGACAACATTTCGGACGAATATATACTAGGCGAGCACCTTTAAAAATTAAATTTTGTTTATTTTTGCCTTAACTGAGAAATAGATACAAGAATTAATTTGCATATAGGTCAAGTTTTACACTTGACGAAAATGGAACCAAACAGATACAGAATAATGTCGTAAAAAAGTCAAAAAGTTTCAACAAAAAGTCCGTTCAGTTAAATACAGCCACGCATCGCAAAGCCGGACCCAGTGTGCACAGACATATTGAACTAACGTTGAAACATAACTTTGGATCAAGCGTTATATTAACATCGAAGTTGTTCTCTGAATGTAATTTTTTGGCAGTGGTCTATTATGATATGTTTTTCAAAACATCGAAGTGTCGCGAAAAACAACCAGTTTTTCAACGTTACGTGGTTGATTATACGTCAGCCTATCATGTGCTTTTAACGATGAAGTCATGACCAAATAAGACCCGTATGTTATATTATGAATAGACAATGGTCTCCTGTGTAAAACTGCAAGCTTGCAACCTTGAACGATAAATAGCTTCTTTATATGAATTGCAAGTCTGCAACCTTGAACGCACGTGGCTTCCTGTCTCACGCTCCCTTTTAGAGATAACGCTTATTTTAGCTGATTAGGCATAGTATATATACTAGTAGCTTGCACTTCTAAGTTAAGCTCCAGTCAGTCGATAAGTTCCATTGTGTTCGTATCATAGCTAGATGTAAGAAATTGTCCGGCGGCTAGCTGTGTGCTTCCAATGTTATATTTCATTGTAAAATAAAAATAAACGTTTTTTAAAAAGTCGTTTCGGCGGCCTTTTAATAAAACTGGCGCAGTCGTTCGGATTTGTGGAGGAAAACCTGGAAAACTACAAACATCGAGTCGACCAGCAACTTTCCTTGAGGTTCAGCTCTTTGCCGCAAATCGAAACCTACCACCCAGCGGATCTTCGGACATCTCCAACAGGGACAAACATCGCCCGATCGTGAGAAGCGCCCGTCGACCCAGCTCCTGCTCCTCCGTGGTTATTGGAACCATCTGGTCATTGGGACCACTCTTGATCATTGGGATCAGTCTCTGGTATTGGCAACGTCAACAACGACGACCCCAGGACAACTTTTGGATAACGCTCTAGCGCAAAGCTGGACTATCCAAGTCGGACTTCAGGACCTCTGTGCAGGCCAGCCGACATCAATAGGATCGACGCATCCTTTTTGAAGACAACAGGACGTAGCTTGATCGCACGCCGTGCGTCAATTATAACGCACAATGTAAGTGCATATTTTTATAATAATTTTCAAGCTTTAGAGAAAAAGCAAAGGTATATTTTTATAATAATTTTCAAGCTTTAGAGAAAAAGCAAAGGTATATTTTAAAGGCAACAAAGTAACGACTATTAAAGCGTTCGCCTAAGTAATAATTTTAAAGTTTTAAAGAAAAAGCAAAATAAAAATTTTCAAAGGCAACAAAGTAACGTAATATAATTTTCAAAAGTAATAATTATTAAAGCGTTCGCCTAAACAACAAGGTAAAAATTTCAAAGGCAACAAAGTAACGTAATATAATTTTCAAAAGTGATAATTATTAAAGCGTTCGCCTAAAACAACAAAGTTAACTAATATAAAGTTTTAAAAATTATACTAACATAGTTTTAAATATTTATTTATAAGTCCAGGCAGAACGTAGTAAGCCAGACCAATTGCTGCACATAATAGGTGTGCTTAATTTGCATTTGTGCTTGCGTTCTTGCACGTAGGATACCTACCCCTGTTAAACATCCCCTAGTCATTAAACTGTTTACTAACATAAATAAAAATTAAAAATAAGTGAAACAAATAAAGCAAAATTAATTTTTGTCTATAAAATTTTTATGTTTAGATCACTATTATCTTGAATCATTAGTTAAAACACCTGTAATTATATTTTGAAACAATTGTAAAAATTTTATGTCACGAGATCGATCACGCTCATCAAGGAATTCTATCCCTAGAATTTTATTTTTAAATAATTTTGGGTTGTTACAACAAATATGGTTGATCAAAACGCATCATTGTTTCCCCCACATTTTAATGTAGCTTTATTAAATGAAATTCCCACATATGATGGTAATCAAGCCACTCTTTCGGAATTTATCAGATCCGCAGAAATCATTGCAACTAAATTTTGTACAGAAAATTTAAACGATTATATCAACCAAGTAATTTTAAATTCGATAAGGAATAAATTAAAAGGTCAAGCGTTAGAAGTAATCACAGGTTACGAGTATGATACTTGGAAAGACTTAAAAAATGTCTTAATTGAAAATTTTGGCGACCAAAGGTCAGAATTGAATCTTTTAATTGATTTAACCAAATTAAAACAGAATAAAGACTCTCCCATAGAATTTTTCAATAAAGTTAGAACTCATTTAGCTATTTATAATTCTAAAGTTTCTCTGAGTCAAGAATCAAAAGACATTATCACTTATAAATTAAAGGCTAACAAAGATTTAGCACTTCGCACTTTTACAAGTGGACTAAATGAAAATTTAGGAAGCTTCGTAAGAAGTAGAAACTCAACTTCACTAGAACAAGCCTTAAGCATAGTAAAAGAAGAAATTGATATCAGATATTCTCAAAATCAAAATAATTTTCAAAGTCAAAAATTAAACAAACCAAATTTAACTTCCAATATTCAAACACGAAATTCATATGAACCTAAATTTAATAACCCAAATTTTATGCAAAGACCATTCCAACAAAATCGAAGTAATTTTAACCAAAATCCTAGAAGTAATTTTAACCAAAATCCTAAAAGTAATTTTAATCAAAATCCCAACTATTTTAAAAGTCCAACGAATTTTAACAATCCTAATAATTCTAGAATAACTCAAAATTCAAGCTTTAATGCATTTGCACCTAAACCAAATTTTTCACCAACAAATAAACCAGAACCTATGGACTTTAGCACTATAAAAAGACCAGCTACTCAACAATCAAATTTCCCTAATAAATATCGAGCAAGTTCTCAAAACGTTAATAGAAATTTTAATCAACTATTTTATCACAATAATGTTCAACAAGAAAATTCCCCTGTTGATCATGAAAATCTAACAGAAAATTTATTCGAAAACTCCCCTGAAGAAAATAAAAACTTCACTGAAAATTTATTCAAAAATTCTCAAGAAAATCCAGAATACAACCAATCAAACCTATATTTTCAAAATGAACCCCAAGACTTGGACATTACATCAGATTATTATGAATTTCCAGATCCAAACGATACAGTAAATTTTCATTAAGAGCCTCGGAAAAGCATATTTTAACTTTTAATATAAATTCAAAATCAGATCTTCCTTATATTATAATTCCCGCCACTGGCGATAAAAACTTTTAATTGATACAGGTAGCTCACAAACAATAATTTCTCCAGAATTTGTACAACAACATTTTCCAAATTATATTTATGAAACAGAATTCGAGATAATTACATCTCATGGAATTTCTCAACATAACTTAATTGCAGATTTACCAATCCCCAGTCTTTTTTATGAAAACGGAACACATACATGTTATTTATATAATTTTAACCCAGACTATATAGGACTTATTGGATCCGACTTATTTTCAAAATTATCCGCACGAATAGATTATAAATGGATGCATATTCAGACAGAAAGAGCTACGATACCATTTTATTATAACCCGTAAAATTTATCAGCATAAAAAAAATGAAACTAAAATAACTCCAAAATTAAAATTTAATGAAAAAGGCATGACTAAGCCTTCAGCAATTGAAATCATACAATAATCAATTTAAAACAAGCGTAATTAATACTTTAAATGAAATACAAGAAATTAATATTTATAATCCTTAATCTTATAAAAAAATAAAAATTATGAGCTCAACAAAAATCAGTCTATCAGACTTAACAACTTTAATATAAAAACTCCAAACATTAAAAGTATTTTAGATAATTATTTTAAATAACAATTAAAAAAAATTTTTGAGATTAGACCATTTAAACGAAGATGAATAAACTCTTTTGACTAATTTATGTTTTCAATACAGAGATGTATTTTACTCTCCCGAAGTACCTTCATCCGTTACGAAACTGACAATAAAAATCAACTCATAATATTTAGTAATTCAAACATAAATTTGTAAAATATTTAGATTATATAGCTACCTACTACTTTAGAAGGAATAAAATCAGATTCATCTAAAAATTCAATAATCAAAATTTCCCAGCACTTAAAAATCTAAATAAAATAATTTTTAACCAAATAGTCTACTAAAGAACATTTATCAAAAATTTTGCCAAAATAACTAAATTTTTAACCGTGTGTTTAAAGAAAAAAATAAGATTGTTCACACCCTTGAATTTTTGAAAAACTTTAAGTATTACAAATAAATTCTAATAAATAAATCAGTAACTTCAAATATCAAAAGTATTTTAAAAAAATAACATCTTAAGAAAAAACTTAAGACTAAAATCATTTAAATCAGAAAAAACTCAAATAAAAATTATACTTAACAAACAAACAAGACCTAAGCTTGTATTAATCTAGTATTTACAATTTTAATAATCACAATATTTCTCGCGTTAAAACTAAGATGTTCACAGCAACATACCTTTATAATTGATATTGCTAAAGGAAAACAAAGAAAAACCTTTACAACCATTTAAAATTAAATTCAAATTCAGAAAAGTCAAACATTTCAATTAAACGAAAAAGTATTTATTAAAACAAATCTCAGAAGTAAAGATTAAATTTAAAATTAAAACCCATTCAGAAAGATCAAACATTTCAATTAAACGAAGAAGTATTATTTAAAATAAATTTCAGAAGTAAAGATAAAATTTAAAATTAAAACCAATTCGGAAAAATCAAACATTCCAATTAAATGAAAAAATATTTGTTAGAACTAATTTCAGAAGTAAAATTGAAATTCAAAATTAAATCTAATTTTTTTAAAAAATATGGAAATATAAAACACCCTGACTAAAAGGAACTATTGCTCTCTCTTTTTCAGGATTACTACACTCTTCATCGCCTGTACCCTGCTGACTCAATCACTAGTTATACAGAGCGATATTATTATTAAAAATTTAAAAGATAATCCTGGATTATATCCTCTAAACTTAGGAAACGTAGTGCTTAAACAAAGCGAATGGACGCTTATTAGAAATGTAGACTATACCCCTATATTTGTTAATTATGACACACTTAGAACTAATTTAATGAAAATAATACCGTTACTTGAAAATAAAAGTTACGTTATTGAATATACAAAATTTAAAAGGATTGATGATGTTATTATCAATCATAACAATTTACTCATAATATTAAAACAATATCTTGAAAAAGCAGATAAACTCTTAAGTCAATTATTTCCTGATGTTAAATACAAAATTAATAAAAGAGGACTTTTCGATGGACTTGGATCCGCTTTCAAATTTTTAACTGGAAACCTCGACGCCAACGATGGAGTCAGATATGAATCTATGATTACTAAATTGCAAGAAAGCAATAAAATTCAAAATGACGTTATATTAGAACAAACTAAAATTTTAAATGATACCATCTCAGTAATCAATGATATAGCAAAGAGTCAAGAATTATTAGACAGAAATATAAATAAAATAATTTTACAAAATGAGGAATTAGGCAAAAATCTCGCTACATACTCCTTAAAAACAGTCTTGCTAGAAGCAATTCAATTTTTGCAACTACTTATTAACACTTGTTTGGAACTAGAAAATGCATTAACTTTTGCCCAAAATCAACAGATGCATATGTCATTAATTGATAATGACGATTTAATTGAAAATCTAAATGAAATTTCGACGTATCTCAATAGCATATCAGAAAAAGCTTTAACTATTCCATATCCTGCAGAGTTACAGTATTTACATTTATACGAGTCAATTATCATTACAAAAGTTTATCAAGTTAAAAACAGAATTACATTTATATTCGAAATACCTCTTACTTCCAAAACTAACGATTATCAAATGATACAATTAATACCATTTCCGATTTTTATCCAAAATTATCAATTTCGTATGATTATACCTACTTATAGTACTTTATTATTTAACGTTAAAAACAGCATTCCCATTGAAATAAGTCATTGTAAACTTATAACTTTAGACACCTACTTTTGTAATCAAAATAACTACTTTGAAATCCCCAACGACAAATTGTGCGAAACACAACTTCTGTCATTTAATAAAAATAAAACATGTATCCCTTATTTATTCAATTTAACAGAAATCAAAATATCACAAATAAATCCTGCGACATGGTTAATATCTTCCCCATCTGAAGCAATATTGGACGTCAAATGTAAAAATCAGAATTTTAGAAAAGGAATATCTGGCACTAACCTCTTACACCTCAGTTCAGACTGTCTTGTTTCAATAAATCAAAAACACATGTTATTCACCGCAAAAAGAACCTCAAATGAAATTGTTAATTTAAAAATTTCAAACATTGACCGCTTAATAATTCCTGAATCAAACCACATAAATGTTTCAAAGATTGACTTGATACCTCTTGACACCCAGAAATTGGTTGAGGACCGAATTAAACTTAATAAATATGAAAATTTGTTAAAACCTGTTAATTATATTAAATCTGATAATTTAAGTGTGTCTGCAATTATATTTACTCTGTGTACTATTCTTATGTTAATAATTTTTATATTGTATTTGTATTATAATAGAAACACAATGAAGATTAAACTTATTAGATTTTTAAATAAAGATTTTGAACCGGTTAACGTAAATGCATAAGTTTAATTTTCTTTTCTCTTTGTAAGTTCAATGGAGGCATATTTGAATACCACCCATTGAACATTTTATCGGCGGACGTGTTATATTATGAATAGACAATGGTCTCCTGTGTAAAACTGCAAGCTTGCAACCTTGAACGATAAATAGCTTCTTTATATGAATTGCAAGTCTGCAACCTTGAACGCACGTGGCTTCCTGTCTCACGCTCCCTTTTAGAGATAACGCTTATCTTAGCTGATTAGGCATAGTATATATACTAGTAGCTTGCACTTCTAAGTTAAGCTCCAGTCAGTCGATAAGTTCCATTGTGTTCGTATCATAGCTAGATGTAAGAAATTGTCCGGCGGCTAGCTGTGTGCTTCCAATGTTATATTTCATTGTAAAATAAAAATAAACGTTTTTTAAAAAGTCGTTTCGGCGGCCTTTTAATAAAACTCGTATATTACCGATTATTTAACGTGTTTTTACGTTTGGTTCCCAAGTTGACGTTTTTTGAGCATCATGTTATTGCACATTTTTCACCGATATGTTAACGTTGTAACGTCGTTGCATTTTCAACAGAAGACCTATGTGCTTTGTACGGCCATTTTATTGGATAAGCTAAATCCAAACAGATCGGAAAACTGCCTCAACACTATGTAGTTCCACTCAAAGTCGACAGTCGTTGTGCCTTAATTGGAAAAACAAATTAAGCTTAGTGGAACATAGGATGTACTATCTACCATGTATTCCTCTAATGCAATTCTACTAGCATTATGTTAAACTGGAATAATAAAAGCACGACCTTTTGACCTACAGATTTACCATTTTCTTCAGCGACACAAATAGCGACCTAAGTAGTGAATTTAGATCGCCAAACAAAGGGATAGAACGGCTTATCAGCATACTGTAACATTCCACTGTGGTGTGATAGCACAAGTCGTTTGAATTAGTAGGCACTATCATGTGAGTAATGGCATTAAGCGTGATAAGAGCGCTGAAGAAGGGTACAGCTTTCGTGTTTTTCTGAACGTTATGTCAACGTTTAACATTAAGCGTTCGTCTAAAATACACTTAAAATCAACGATATCAAAACGTAATGTAAAAATGTTATTTTGAGTTTTTGCACGTCACGTTAAAATAACATTACGTTAAAATCGAAACATTCGATTTGGATTGGCTGTATCGTTGACGTTGCTAGGTAACATAGGCTTTAACTGGCCGTCATTTCAACGGAACGTTATGCAAAAACTCCCCATTATCACATTGTTGTAACAACGTTATATCGAGGTTAGAAAACGACTACTAATCTAAAAGGCGTTTTATATTAACGATGCTTTAACGTAATATAGAAAATGTAAAATGTTCGTGTTTTCTTAGACGTAAAATCTAGGTTTTACATTAATTGCTGGTGTAAAACTCTCTTAATATCAACGACATATCTGCGTCATATAAACACGCCCAATAAACGTCATAGCCAACACGTTTAATAAACGGAATAATTATAATAAACAGTAACACAGTAGGACAACCGGTTATTATTACTCAGGAAATTGTACAGAAAACAGTATTCACTCTGAAAAATAAGAAAGCATGCGGCCCAGAAGATATACCGATCGAATTAATTAAATACGATTCTGAAAAATTAATATTAAGACTGACAGAACTGTTCGAAAGCTATGCAAGCGGAGAACATGTTCCTTACATCTGGAAAATGGGATGGATAACACCGATAGACAAGAAAGGACAAAGACATAAGTCTGAAAACTACATATGCATAACGGTTACAAACACATTATATCGCTAGAAATTTGGTAGCAGGAAACTGGATGGATCGGAGGGGTTGACAATTGAGAACCGTAGGGCGTTGAAGGACGCACGTTGAGAAAATGACGTTAACTATTGATAAACAATTTAATGTTTAATTTTCAACGAATAACGTTTTTTTAACTATGTGAACGTCTTTTTGACGTACTTTAGACGTCCACGTAGCTGCTAGAGAGAGGTCCTCGATGTGCCCATGGATGAGACGCCGGATTTAAATTCGCGTTCGCAGGTGCTGTATTTCGAATCCCATCGACGGTAGTGTTTTTTTTAAATTTGAAATTGATTTAATTCGCATTATTAATTGTTTTATTTTATTGTTTCAGTATTATTACGAACGTGAAGATATTTTTACCCCTATTTTCCTTTGATTTTTAAAATTGTTTAGTGTCACAACGTCCACTTGCGAGGGAAGTTCTGAGTAAAGCCCTATTCATATTTTTTCATGTCAAGATTCACCCACAGTGCAGTTCACAAACTTCAGAGGGGTTATCTGTAAAAGACTTGCGCTCGCTTTATTTATTTATTTATTTATTTAATTCGCACTCAGCCAACAGCCGTTAGGCCAATTACAGGCGTCGCTGTGCAGTTATGAGGACTTCCAACCCCACTAACGACTGCCATGTTGTATGACCGCCGGGACCAACTTTTTTCCGTGATAGCCGTACCACGAGGCGCCGAGAGATGCAGCCGTGGAACTCCCATCCAAGTTCTGACCAGAGACAGCGTTGCTTAACTCTGCTGATCGAACGTGGACGCTTGTTCAAGCTACACCACTCGGGACCCCTTTAATAGCCTATACGAACTTAAGAAGCTGGAATTAGAGCAATATAACGATATAAGTGTTGCGGTCATTTGTACCGCGAAAGGCCAAGCTGAAAATAAGATCGAATCACACTTTACAATATAACCATAGGTACTTGCTATTCAACCCAGTTCAAATTTCTTACAGTTAAAATATTGTACTGATGTATGCCTATACATATTGCCCTATCGACGAAAATGTTCTATAGCCATTCACGATGATGTATAGACGATAACTGAGACATATCCATGCTTATAGTTCTAGGAAAGAGGCATCTTCGTGTTTAGACATTTTTAACGATTCCTGAATGAGTTGTTAGATGAAAATAATGTATTAATGATATGTTGCTTCAAATGCATTTTTAACCAGGCAACATGAATTGCTAGCATAAAACTAATTAAGTATCTATTCTGAAATTATATAACTATGTTTTATTTGAAATCGGCATTAAAGTACCTCGAAATCGTTATTAAAATACGAGAAATCGGCGAGGCGACAGGTAAACGTCAACCGACGTTAACATAATCTACAAATGTTGGTTAAAATGTTGTAATTTCACAATATCTCGATTTCAAATAAAACAAAATGTACTCATCGGCACTGAAGTTCCTTTTTATCCCTCATGTGGTTTATGTGCCTTGCCCTTACGGGCCTCGGCAACTAAATCCACATTCGTGATAAAAAGCTAAACTTCAGTGCCTTATATTATACAGGGTGTCCCAAAAAGAATGGGGCACCGATTAGTCGTAGATTCCTTACGTCATAATACATCGATTAACCCCAATATACCTTAGTACAAAGTTCCTTCAGTAACAAGTTATAGGGCCTTGAAGTTCAATTATTTATTATTTATTTTTTTGTTAATTTTCAGAAATGTAGCGATTTTAATTTTGGTATACGTGCTTATTATCATATACTGCACTAATACGAAAAATTTTTTAAACTAGACTTGACTGTAAGGGGCACTTTACCTATATTTGAAAACTTTTTTTTAGCTCTAACTTCGTTATCTGTAACTTTTTTTGGAATTTTAGGTTATTACCTGAAAGAGAATTAAAATACATAAAAATAATGCATTCTTAGTTCATGAGTGTAAAAGCAACCGTTTGCCTTAAAATGCCCATCAAAGGTTTTTGGTTGTCATTAAGACGTGGAATTATCAAGTAGCCATGATCACAAAAACAATGGATAATGATTGTAATCTAGTAAACAACATTAAGAAATCAATTAATGACGTTGGAGACATCAGTTTTTTGTAACGAACCTTTCAGCATTGGATAATTCGTTATGACGCGGCATTTTCTTAAACATAAAAGAACAAATTCTTATGTCACTAATGTCATTAATTGATTTATCATTGTTTTTTACTAGATGACCATTGTTTTTCTGATCATGGCTACTTGATAATTGCACGTCTTAATGACAACCAAAAACATTTGGTGGGCATTTTAAGGTAAACGGTTGCTTTTAGCCTTAAGAATTAAGAGTACATACTTTTGTGATTTTTAATTCTTTTTCAGATAATAACATAAAATTTCAGAAAAAGTTACAGAAAAAGAAATTAGAGCTAAAAAAAGTTCTAAAAGATAGGTGAACTGCCTCTTACAGTCAAGTCTAAATTATGAAAAATATATAATTAGTGCAGTACATAATAGTAAGCATGTATACTAAAATTCAAATCGATATCTCTACATTTGTGGAAATTAACAAAAAAAATAAAAAATAAAAAATTGAACTTATAGGCCCTATAACTTCTTACTGAAGGGACTTTGTACTAAGGTATATTAGGTTTAATCGCATTATTATAACGTAAGGAATCTATGATTAATCGGTGTCCCATTATTTTTGGGACAGCCTGTATAAATATACTATTGCGTAACAAGTGCGTAAAACGGAATATTAAGCTCGACACGTAGTAGAGATCATTAAGAGAGCGAGTTCATAAGAGTAACAGATTTTACCTAGGAGTTAAGTACATTGTTTTTTTGTACCAAGCCATCTTATTTAATTTTTTTCAGAAATAAGAAATCATTATTGCTGGAAATTAGTTGACACTAATTGGGGTGTAGTAAATAGTATATTGTGATGTTAATATATGAGTAAGCCATTAAAGCACGTGCAACGTGTGTCCTACTCTATTTTCTCTACGATGGTAACCGAAATATAAAAATTTAGTTAAATGATATTTTTTCTGTGACATTGTATTAGATATTTATTTACATTCAAATTTATGGCAAAGGATGCCATTTAATGCTATTACAACACGTCAACAATAGCAACTGGCAACCTTCAAAAAGAAAAGTAATTCGTGCGCTAAAATTCAGAGTGCTATAAACAGTCACTTTTGACAGTAGAAACTGTGCAAAAAGTTGTCATTTGACACGATCGTTGAAAATAGTTATTTGTCTACTAAGTGTGGAAATGAAGGTTATTCCTGCACGAGCATTTTAGCTCATTTCCTAACTATTTAAAAAAAGTGTGGAAAAGTATGTCACTTTCTAGCTAAAAATTGATGTATATTGATATGGAAAAGTCGAACTTTTCCTAACAAGTTAGAACAACATATTAAAACACTTGTACGGTAAAACTGTCATTATGAAATAAAAATGATCGCATAATTTGAAATTTACCATACTGGAGTACAAATAGTAATTTTTGTATTAAGTGTGCGAAGTGAGTGTTTTTGTGCGCACAAAAACACTTTGCGCACGTAATACAAACAATATTTTTTCTACAACCGTCAAACAAGAATATAAATATTATTTCGCGACGTATTGCGCGAAAATTTTTCGCGCTCTAGTGCGCGAAATGCATTTTTTCACGGCGTCAATGGTAACGTTAATAAATATCCCATTTTTTAACACGTTAGAAAATGGCAAACTTTGCGCATTGATAGCGATGCGCAAATGTCCCCTTTTTACTTTCTCGCATACGGTAGTATAGAGAAAGTATTGTAATCGTCAAAAAAATCGACTTCGAGATTTTGACGAATCTTGACGTTTTAGACCTCCTAGAGTCCGAAAAAAACCATTTTTCGAATTATGTCTGTGTGTGTGTATGTGTGTGTGTGTGTGTGTGTGTGTGTGAACACGATAACTTAAAAACGAAATAAGCTAGACCCTTGAAATTATGTGCATAGTCATTATTCAAAATTTGTAGATTGCTATCAAATTTTGAGCGAAATCGGTTAACCGGAAGTGGCACTTTACCTAAACAGGTAGCGGTACCTATTCAAGTAAAGTACCAGTTTGCTTCGAGATATTTGAACAAAATTTTGTACATACATTTCTTATGTAGAAAAACTACCAGATGTTACATTTCAGCATGATCGGTTAACCGGAAGTGGCATTTTACCTAAACAGGTAGCGGTATCCATTCAAGTAAAGTACCAGTTTGCTTCAAGGTATTTGCGAGAAAGTCTAGGGGAGCACACTCCCGATTTTTCTGACGGTTGTCGAAAAAAATTATTACCGTCGTTTTACATTAAAAACAGGAAACACTAATATACTATTATGTGTACTGCATTTTATAGTTTATTTCATAAAATCCTACTCATGGACATTATGGTTAGAGGAAAAGTTTAGCATTAAACCGTATAATTCAAATATTGCGTCATACTGATCTATTATGTCGGTTTTACTGAAGATAAAGTAAATTACATATGTTAATCGAAGTGCTCTACTGGTTATACTTATCTACAAATGTGTAATGTATCAAGCCCCCCGAGCAATTTCTGTGTAAATATATTGTTAGTAATAGATAGTAATAAATGTTTAGATATATCATCCCTGGATTTTGTATTTATTTAGAAAAGTATGCTATATGTTTAATTTTAGTACGTTCATATTTTTAGACCTGCTTATTTATATTTTATAAATTCTATGTTCGCTTAATTAACGGAACTCCTAGAGCTTCGTGTGTAACCTCGATATTTTGTTTAAACTGTTTGTACAAATCTGTCGTAATTAAATTGCCTTCGGACCACGAAAAAGTAAATAACAGCCACTTTGCTTTCACGGATGTAAATTGGCATTATTTTTTCCTCTTTGATTAGCTTTCTGCTGTTTTCATCGACCATATCATCTTTGATAACTTTTCATTACAATAAATCACCGGTCATTTTCTATTATTTTCCTACCACAACTCATTCACTTTCATTTCATTTATGAGTAGCATTAGTTGAAACTTGACGTCGCGCTACCTTAATTTATATCCGGTGTATTACTACTGGATCGTTGTTTATAGACCGCACATCCACGATTTATGTTATGTGGTATGATCGACAACAAAATGTATTTTAAATTGCTATTTTGAAATTCAGCCTTGCTTGGTTTGAAATTATAATTTCGTATAGTTTAGATTTTAAAATTAAAATGACCATGACTCAATACTAATTTTGTTCCAATACCTACTTGTAAAGCTGTATTTGGTATATGAAAATTTCCATAGTAAAATAACATTTTAACGATGAAGATGGATAAAGTGCTACTTTTTTCACTTGTGCATAAAACTGTTCACAATCCACAGCAACTAAGAAAATACAGTGTCTTCAGAAATGACCGAACGCTGATTAAGGGACGTATGCAGGCAACCCATTTAACAGGAATTGGTACTACTATATAATATGAAAACCATTCTTCTTTAACTTTCGTGGGTGGCAGTGGCGTCCAAGTGGGTACTGGTGGTCAACACTTTATTATGTTACCATTTATTAATTTCTCATTCAGTGTAAATAGATAACACTCAAATCAACCTAGCTCTTACAAAAACTAAAGTAAATCGGAATAATCTTATACATTTACAATACATTTTTTATAATAAACATTTTATTGATACAAAAGTTATTCAACTGTCTTCATGTAAAGGGGAAACTCCAATTTCAATCACATCAATTCAATTTTTAAAGTTAGTTTTAAGAAAAAATACTAAATTTCACTTATTTTGCCTATTCTACCCTAAACGCTGGTTAAGGGACTACCCTGCTCCTGTCATCAACAAATAATTATTATAATGAACACAACTTAAAAATTAACTGGAAAACAAGAAACAGTTATCTTATTGTACTGAAGTTATGAATTAATCACTACAGCCAACTGACAAGCGACTTAAAACACGCCACGATAAGGATACAGAGATTGTCTATAAAATTTTTGGAATTGTTGACCATTATTTTGTAGACACAAATTAATCCGTTGTTTCATATTATCGAATACTCTCCGCAAGTCCTCCTCAGTTATATTTTGCATTTCCTGTCGATTAGCTTGCTGTAATTCTTCTAGTGTGTGTAAATGGTTTCTGTATATTTTAGTGGAGATGTAGTGTTGTTTTCGAAACGGTGACTAATAATCCGCTTATTTTGAACAAAAGCATCGTAATTGAGTTCCACAGCTGGAAACACCTCAGTAAATTGTTCGATGCCTGACTGAATGAAGTAGGTATGACCATAAACCTTCCTGATTTCGGGTTCCACTGCGAAAGTGAGCCATTAGAATAAAAGCATCTTGTTCAGGAGTGAACGGCATGTTTATAATTTGTACTCTAAAATAAGAAAATAACTTCAAAACCTCAAATTTCTTAACTAGTGTGTATACGTACAACCGAACTCAAATACTTTAAGTAGAGAAGTAATTTTTGCAAAAGAATAGTACGCTGAAATCACAAAACAATAACTGAAACCGGCTGTAAGTTTCGTACAACACCTTAAAGCACAACGAACCGAACGAACGAACGCCAATGAAAAATTTCAACATCAAAATATAATACTGCACTTGCAGCCAGCATCCAATAGTTAAAATAACTAGCGCCAAAATAATGAAGATTCAAAAACGTCCGATCATTTCTGAAGGCACTGTACATACGTGTATATGCCACACTACGTGAATATAGAGATTATATCTAGAGGGGGAAAACTTTAGCTCACGAGGCAAAGCAAAGCGGATAAAATGTCTCTTTATTCTACTTGTACCATACATAACTATTTTTGTTAGGTAAATTACCTTATGTTTTCATGTAAAATTTAAATTATAAGCTACTGTAAAAAAGTTTGAAGATCTAACGTACATCGTCCACGTTTGAGTTCTCGGAATCAGTAACTAACTGTGGATAAAGAAAGGACTATATTCGCGAGAAGCTGCCACCAAGTTATTTATAACCGTTGCAAATCTTTAGCCGAAAATTATTCTGAAACATTTACATAATGCCCAGTAGACAAAAAATAACTTATAAAAATAGAAAAGTTTATAACTGCCGAAATAATGAGCTTTTAATTTATGTAAAGGTTTTTGTTTTTATTTGAATACATGGCTCGTTACTAATAACCATTAAAAGAGCAAACCACACGTATCATAGTACATAGTATGGCTAATTGCACTTGACGCGGGATGTGTTATGCTGAACGTCTTCCGATATCTTTTGCAATTCATCTCTCATATGATTATTGGTTGTAATAATCATGTTTTGCATAGCCTTCATATTATTATCTATGGCTAATAACAGTTGACACGGAATGAAGGTATGTTGAATACATTCTAAGGTAGGTAACGTATGCATTTGCAGTTCTTATATTTTTTATGTCCTACCAGTACATTAATTAAAATTAATGACTCTATTTTAAGGTATCTTAGATACAAAATAACGCTCCAGGGCAATTATTTTCTTCATAAGAACACTAGGGTTATTATGAAAAATTAACAGTATTTGTTTCCATGGATACAACCTTTATTTCAAAAATTATGCACCACTGTCACAATGAAAATTAATGACAGCTCATCTAATGTCACAAATCTAACTTAGATCAGCTAACTAGATCAATCTTAAATACCATAGCATAGTAATTATATGAATTGAATATGAATATGAATTAGGTAAGAAAATTGGTAGGACATAAAACCTTGAAGGCACCACAGGCATTATGAGCTAAGAGCCCGCGATTGTTGTACACACCTCGGGCCAAAGGCCCTCGGTTAGTACACTAACAATCTTGGGCTCTTATTTTACTCATAATGCCCCTTGGTACCTTAATAACTATTATTTTTGTGGTTTGGTGTATTTCTACAACTATAGAAAATTTAGAATAACCGCGTTTGCAACGGCCGAATTTTCTAGAAGTGTACTTGGAATATCATTGTCACTATTCATTTTCCAGAGCAAGCAATAGGAAGGAACTTTAAAAATTACATACACTTTTTTTAATTTTAATATTTTTTGCAAATTGGAAACAAAATTTGCTTATACTCGTAGTAACAAAATTATTTTAACGCATTTGCGATAATTTCATGATTATAATCTGACATTTATTTGTCAATGAAATAGTAAACATTATGGATTTCGAGCGGTACTGTGACACTTCTTGGGAATTGTTAACTTTTCATTGTTTTTGACAATCGAAATAGCTTGTTATGCCATTGTAGATAAAATATATTATAACAAACTTACTAAACTAGATTTACTTATCAAGGATAATTATGTACATGCTCTTTCAGAATTAAGTGAATATATTTTCTTAGAGTTATTAATATTTATAAAAATTTCTAGTTGCATCCGCTGAAATACTTTTCTTATCTATGTAATTAGTTTTAGATAGGTTTGGAATATTGCAAATTTAACTTAAAAAGCAGTTGCAGCAACAGCAACGTTATGTGAAAAAATAGTTCTAGTTTGCCTGCAAGCGCACGACAAGGTTATGCAACCCACTATACAGATCTGTACTGCAAGCTGCCGAAGAGTTTAATCGTTTAATCGCACTTCGTTTATTTCTAAAATTATTCATAGGAATCGAGCAAATTTCGAATACTTTGGCCGCCGCTAATTTGTTTGTTCGTTGGTTAATTTTTATAAGTTTTATAATATAATGACCTATTATTTTGAACAAGTATATACCTACATACCTGTAAGGTCATACGAATTAAATTACAATAACAGCTTGAGTAACAGATAAACATACAAAAACTATTCTAGTAGGCTTTAAGCTAATTCATATATGACATAAGTAGCATTATAACGTAAAATTTGAAAGAAATGTGTATTTTTTAATTATTTAAAATGGCGGGACGACTGACCTTTTGCGAAAGAAATTGTATATAACTAGATTATTTATTTAGTAGTTGAATACCAGTTGTCAAATTTTTAATTGGTGTTTGATATTTATGGCAACATGTTATAATAAAAATGCACAATGGCCTTATTTAAATGATTGTCTATATATGTTTCTCTTTCTTCTGCAAGTAGTTTAGTAAATTTTATTAATTGAAATAATTTTTTCAAAAACTGTAAAACATGTTTTTAAATGGGCGAAATTATCCATTTTCGTAAGGACTTGGGTACTTCTACATTCTAGAACGTTTGGATTAATTAATTGAATAAAATGAATAAAATTTTCCTCAGGTGTAGATAAAGGACTGTTGCCTAAACCGGCTTTTTGGCCTGGACTATTAACAACAAATTTAAGCTAATGTAGATTAGTTTTAATAATAGAAAAGGTTTATCAGGCGCTCCTTGCATAAACTTATCACTTGTCAAATTCCTCCACTTTATCGATGCTATCCAACAGATTAATTTTTTAAAATATTGTATTGATTTTGAAAATTTTGTTATATTCATATTTACCGTATACGGATCATAGCGTGGCGGGTTTCACTTTGTAAATTTTATATTCAAAGTAAGTCCATAATACACTTTCAGACAATTTTCTTAGAACTACACCATTGTTTGAATTCTTTATAAGCGGTTTCATATTGCCTAGACGATATTTAGGGAAGAAGTGTTGAAATTTCA
>CALNHX010009294.1:0-51348 GCA_940337035.1 Agriotes lineatus | reverse complement strand
CCACTTTTACTTAAGATAACTTGACTTGAAGATAACATAAAAATGGGTCTAGCATTACGTTCCAAATATGGAACTGAACTGAAAGTTATTTTAAGGGACTGGGGGTAGCTTTTGTGCTTTGTATGCGTTTGAATGTGAAAATTGATACCACAGAATGTGGTATTCCACTGAGTGAGCTGTTATGTGATTTTTGAAGTGTTATTTGTGGCAATTACGTGGGTTAATCGGAAGGATGGAATAATAATACAAAGGTTTGCACTATTTATTGTATCTAAGAATATCGGTTGGTGTGAATTTTTTGTCGTGTTGGCTGTAGAACCGACGATCCCGAGCAGTAGCGAGTTTTGAGCCGCCTACTTGATATAGTAGAATTTTAATTCGAAATCGATATACTTTTGGCACCAACAAGTCCCTAAGCGCATAGTTTGGAGGTGGTAGTTATCTTTTTAAACGGCCGAGTTGCTTTCTTATGGGAAAATGCTTTCTAGTTTTTACTCTGAAAACTACACGAGCTATTCGTACAAAGCTTCTCTCAGTGTGCCACCGCGGGGGATTTTTTTTTCTATGGAACCGTCGCCAAAGAGGAAGTCTTGGTTCTGTACGAGATTATAGAGGGCGGCTTGAAATCTAAGGTAAATTGTTGGAAATTAGTTTTTTTTCACTTTGCTTTCATTTTTCTTGTTTGTTACGTAACTGTCTTCGCTGTATATTTGGGCGTCGATAAGCCCCCTTGGTTCTGGCCTACGCCTTCTAATTTGCCGTTTGAGGTAGCTGCACGTATCAGCTTGTGAAGGATTGGACATCTGTGATCTGTACAACTGTCGAGGTAGGATTCCGATATTGGCTGCTTAGCAACGTGTTTCTTATGCTTCGGCTGGAAATACCTGAGCTCACTGCCTCGTGCCACCAGTAAAAATTGCCTAGTGCGGGCTTTAAAAATTCCTTTTTATGTTCAAACAAATTTATTTTGGTAACAGGTAATTGTTTGTCCCTTACTGTTAATAGTTACCTTATTGCATGCCGCATAACTCCTTCAATTTCATGTAATATTATCAATTGTAATAACTATGATAACAATAGTAGACGGTGGTCCGAAGATTGACGTTAGGATTTGACGGATAAGATAATTAATTTTTATATGAAGTTGTTGCATTCAACAAGGTTTAATTGATAGAATTATTTGTAAGGTTAATTAATCCATAGTTTTGTTGGAGTATTAATCGCAATCCTTTATTTAATACTTTCACTAAATCGGTTCCGTACGAGATCGGCCAGATGAAATTCTAATTAACAGAATCAATCTCGTGTGCTGTTCGTGCCCGGCGTACTAAATTTGAATTCATTAGTGGATGCGCTAATATAATTTGTGTCTCCTAAACGTCGTTGAGCATGTTGTTTCCTTGAGTGTTCGTCACTTTTTTCAGTCTGTTTCGTAGTAAGCCATTCGCTCCCCTTGGTTCTACGGAGTACCATGCGGTAAGTTATTGAACCTAGCGCCTTTATTAATTATTCATTATTGCTTGCAACAATTTTTGAATTAATTGTGTACTTTGTGATGCTTACGACCCCTCACCGACATTTGGTTTGTGATAGTTGTCTGGAACGATAAAAGTTATGACGGGGCCATCGGGCATTTCGTTAATGTCACGCTTGTTGTTGCTTCTAAAGAATTTCTACTGGTTACACAATTTATAGAAGAAGAAATTGTACTTTGGTGTTGTGAGAGGATGCGTCTTATAGGTTATGACAATGGACACACACATGAACAATTAATATTAGATGTTTAAATTTTCTTTTGAATTTGGTGATTTCTATATGTGCAAATGTTTACCCAATGTAAGGAATTGTTGCACGTGCAGGCATATCAATAGCTAGATTAAGTGCCGACTTGCAGCTGCGACTGCGGACATATTATGTTACAAACAGGGCCGTTGACCCCACAGTCAGCTTACTAGTGGATTATGCGGCCACATAATCCACACTTTTCTTACAGGAAACATCTAAATCGGGAATACCGAAAATATTACAATACGATTTAAGCTGCGGTAGAAATACTGCGTCATAATGTAAAAATTGTGATTGGATAATTACCCAGTGGAAACGCTGTGATTGGTTGTATGGTGGAAACACCACGGGTATTTCCGAGAGAGGTTAGCCACTACTGGTAGGTAATCATCAACTCGACAGAGTCAGGGCACAACAGTTTGGGAACCTTACTTTACTTCCAATTACGTATTTGTCGCTACTTCGGTCAGCAGGCGATCTTATCGCTACAGCAGATTGAGGGTTGACAACCGTAGTTTTCCTTATTCCTAATTACGTGTGTGTCGCTACTTTCAATCAGCGGGCGATTTCATTGCTATAGCAGATTGAGGGCTGATCTGCACAATTTCCTTCGCCGATAATTTTCTTTCCAACCATCAAGTCCTTCCTTGCACTGACAAAGTCGCAGTATTACAATTACTACCGAAGAGTAGCCAATTTCCCATTAGACTATGCCCAATTTGAGAAAGGTAAAGGGAACAATTTGGTTTTGCACAATTAGTTTTAAATACGAAAGTATAACGTTTATTGGTTTAATAAATGTATAAAGCGTTTTTGGCGTTTTATTTCATCAAAGTGTGTGTGTGTGTGAGCCTACTTAAATAAAGAACGTGCAGTTACGAGGGTTATAAAAACCCTAAGGGTCTACAGGTTAGGAGAACCTGTTGAACTAATTCATAAAATTTGTGTAATTAAAACAAAGTGATGTACACAACGTAGGGAGCTATAGATTACTAGAGACTAGCAGAAGTCGCCGGTGTGCGCATTCACGACACCACAAGTCTGTCTCGTTACAGGTTCGACTATTTTCTTATCGGATATGTTCTGTTACATGGATTCTTCCAATAAATTTTACTCTCGTGCAATTCTCGCAAAGTAATCGCGGGCTTGGACTTAGGATATTGTAAGTGAAAATTTATTAAACTTTTAACATTGAAAATGTTTAACGAATTGAAGATGTGACGCAAGTACGATGATCTTTTAGCGATTTGTGTGACGCTTGGAAAATACACAGTTTTTAAGAATTTGTGCAAGCTGTACATATTGCACGTGAATGTTGTTGGTGTCATTTTGAAGTTCTCGTCAAGGGAGAACATTCTGGAGAGGTTATGAAACTGTAATATTCGAGGCGGCGAAAATACCGTGGTTAAAACGATTTTTTTTACAAGAAAGCGTTCGGTTCTGTTACATCGCACATTTTTTGAAAGATCTAAAAGTGATTTGGGGCTAGTTGGAAAGAGAATGAACCAACGCTCATCGTATTGGCTGGTTTTTGGGGTCTGAGATGCACAGGGGCGAAGATACAGGGGTATGAAGCTGAAGTGCGTTTGTAGTAAATTGGATGTTCACATAAATAGGGGGCATGAAATACATGTCGAATTTTGTTTTTGGGAGTATTTGGATGAATCTGTGGGGTTTTAAGGCTTTTGCGGCTCAGGTGGATTTGGGGGTTGCAAAATGGGGAAAACCGTTATAATTATCAGAAAAACCTTAAAATTAATATTTGTGTGACATTCGCGGTTTGGAGACGTTCTACTGGTCGATTGTATTTTTTAGTAGAATGCGGGATGCGGGGCTTTTGCAACCCAGGTGGATTTGGGGGTTGCAAATGGGAAAAACGTTATAATTATCAGAAAAATCTTAAAATTAATATTTGTATGACATTCGTTGTTTGGAGGCCTTCTACTAGTCGATTGTATTTTTTAGGAGAATGAGGGATGTGGGGCTTTTGCAACCCAGGTGGATTTGGGGATTGCAAAATGGGGAAAACTTGATAATTATCAGAAAAACCTTAAAGTCAATATTTGTGTGAAATTCGCTGTTTGGAGACATTCTACTGGAACGTTGTATTTTTTAAGAGAAAAGTGAATTCGGGACTGTGAGTGGTGCGTGAGGGAATTGTCTCAATTGTTAAATAAGGAAAATGTGCTATTTTGCTTGATTCTGACCCTTTGTGAAATTGTAAATTTGCAATATTGCATATATTAAATGGTGTGAGGCTAACGGAATGTCGAATTGTATTTTTCTCTAACATGAATAATATTTCGTGGGGATGTCATTGCCGCGCTAAACTTGTTGGTACAGTCGTAGATGGCCACTGGCAGGGTTGGAATGTAATGTCAGGTGTTCGTACTAACACTTAACAAGAGATTGTAAGAGAATGTAAGAAAAAATGAGTGGGGACTTTAAAAATATAAATACAGGTGCATATGTATATGTACGGAAAATGCAAAGTTATTTAGTTTAGACACTGTAAAAGCTCCCTAATCAACAAATTCTTTTAAAATGTATTTATTGAACAATTAACCCAAAACTAAAGATACATATCGGCTAAATAACTTCAAGATCTATTCCCGTGTAATGTCGATTTTACACTGTCCCGTTTCTCCTAATAAAAGAGGTAAATCTTTACTCCAGTTACATTTGCTATTAAAGCACGTTTCAGGAGTCAACAAAATAAACTATAAACAATAACATGTGGAGCCGCCGAGCGGATGGCATTTATTTCTTAGAAATCCTTCAAAACAACCTGCAAAATGTGCTAAGAAGGTTGAAAATTGTAGTACCAAAGAGCATATATGCTCTTTGGTAGTACGTAATGATCTGCTATGCAGTAGAACTTCGCAGGTATGTTTGCCATTATGTATTTATTAAATGTTTAACATTGAAGATGTTTAACGAATTGGAGATGTGACGCTAGTACGGGGCCCTTCTAGCGATTTGTGCAACGCTTGAAAAATGCGAATTTTTGCAAGTTGTACGTATTGCAGGTGAATGTTGTTGGAGTCATTTTGAAAATCTCCTTAAGGGCAAACTTTTTGAAAAGATTTTGAAAATGTACGATTCGAGGGGGCGAAAATACGGGAGTTAAAACTATTTTTTGGGCACGAAAGCGTTCGGTGCTGTTACATCGCATACTTTTTGAAAGATCCAAATGTGATTTGGGGCTAGTTAAAAAGAGGATGAATCAACGCTTATCGTACGCGCTGGATTTTGGCGATCTGCGATGCATGGGGGCGAAGTGACAGGGGTAGAAAGCTGAGATGCATTTGTAGCAAATTGGATGTTCGCATAAACAGGGGGAAAGAAAAATGTCGAATTTTGTTTTTGGTAGTATGTGGATGAATCTGGGGTTTTAGGAAATTTGCGGCTCAGGTTGATTTAGGGGTTGCAAAACGGGGATACCGTTATAATTATCAGAAAAATTGTATAATTATTATTTGTTTGTTTGAAGACTTTCTACTGGTCGAATTTATGTTATAAGAGAATTTGGGAGGTGAGAATTTGGCGGGCCAGGTGGATTTGGGGATTGCAAAATGTGGAAAAAGTTATAATTATCAGAAAAACTTTCAAATTAATATTTCTGTGAAATGCGCTGTTTCGGAAAGTTTCTACTGGTCGCTTTAATTTTTTAAGAGAATTTGGGTGGTGGGAATTTGGCGACCCAGGTGGATTTGGGGGTTGCAAAATGGGGAAAGCCGTTATAATTATCAGAAGAACTTTAAAATTAATATTTGGGTGAAATGATCTGTTTGGAGACTTTTTATTAGTGTTTTTATTTTTTAAGAGAATTCTGAATGTGGGAGTTTTGGGGTCTAGGTGAATTTGGGGGTTGCAAAATGGGGAAAACGTTATAATTAATAGAGAATCCTTAACATGGATATATGTGTGAAATTCGCTGTTTGGAGATTTTCTGCAGGTCGATTGTATTTTTAAGAGAATTTGGGATGAGGGAATTTTGCGGTCCAGGAGAATTTGGGAGTGGAAAAATGGGAAAAACGTATAATTATCCCAAAACATTTTTAAGAGAATTCAAAATGTGGGAATTTTGTGGCCCAGGCGGATTTGGGTGTTGCAAAATTGGGAAAACGTTAGAATTGTAAGAAAAACCTTAAAATCAATAGTTGTGTGAAATTCGCTGTTTCGAGATTTTTCTACTGGTCGATTCTATTTTTTATGAGATTCGGTATTGTGGTTGTAAGGGGGGGGGGGATTAGCCTATTTTCTCATTTTTTAAATAAGGAAAATATGCATTATTTTTATTTTGACCCTTTGTGAAATTATAAACTTACAAGTAAATGATAAATAGCGTGTCGGATTGTATTTTATTCTAACATAAATAATATTACGTGGGTTAAGGTCATTGCCGCGCTGCACTCGTTCGCAGAATGGTAGTGGCCACTGATAGGGTTGGGATGTTAGTGTCAGCTGTTTGTACTAAAACTTAATGCGCGACTGTAATAGAAAGAATTGACGGGGACTTTAAAAATATAAATACGATACATATGTATATATACGGAAAATACAATGTTACTTAGTTTTATACAATGTAAAAGCTCTCCATACAACAAATCCGTTTAAAATATATTTATTGAAAAATTTACACCAAACTAAAGATATATATCGATTAAACAACTGAAAGGTCTAATCACATCTAATTCCTTTTTCACACTGCCCTGTTCCTCCTATTAAAAGCATCTACGCTACATTTCTTATGTTTGCTATTAAAGCACGTTTCCTGAGTAAACAAAATAAACTATGAACAATAATAATATGTGGAGCCGCTGATCGAATTGCTTATAATTCTCAGAACTCCTTTAAAACAGCTAATAACTGTAATAATAAGAATGACTCATATAATCAATACATCTTTTAAAGTTATATAAAAAAATCTGGTGTGATACACTCACACAACTTCCTTTTACAGTGATCTTATAATTAGTTAAATATTTAATTTTTAATTTTTAAGCATTTGTCAAAAATTTTCAAAAATTACGAATTTTACAAAAACGGTACAAAATAGAGCGTTAGTTGAAGAGACAAATTTTCTCTAAAATCTTAAGCAGAATTCAAAAATGTGTTCTATTTAAAATAGGAGTTAATAAAAAAATAGAAAAAAAAACAAAAGAAACCCACTTTAGAAGTATTCAACTGGAAAATCACGTATCTCACGTTAATGCACATTAAAAATTTAATAAAAATGTAAAGTTTGAAAAAAATCGTTAGAGCCGTTTTTGAAAAAATCGAAAAAAACTAAAAAATCACAAGAGTAAACACCTACTTCCGGTTATGCGATGTAGATGAGACAGCAAATCTACATAGTACACAAAACTTATATATGAAGTTTCAACGCCATACCTCTTTTCGTTTTTGAGATATTCTGTTCACAGACAGACAGACACACAGACACACAGACCGACAGACACACAGACAGACAGACACACAGACCAATGAAAAAAAATATGTTTTTTGGGATCAGGGGGCTCTAAAACGTGAAGATCTGTTGAAAACTCAATTTCGAATTTTTGGGGTGAATCCAATACTTCCTTTATTTATTTATTTTTTTATTTATTTATTTATTTATTTAATTCGCACTCAGCCAACAGCCGTAAAAGGAAGTAAAAAATTGAATGTAATATCGAATTCAACATCTTTATTTAATTGCAAATTAATATTAAAGTGTACAAGATGCTGAAAAGGTTCAAAACTGTAGTACGTATTATTTTTTAATGCTCTGCTATGCAGTAGAACTTTAAAGTAACGTTTCGCGTGGCGTATAATAAACAATAATAATACAGAGGTGAACAATTTTAAAACTTTTTTTTATCTATTCCTTGTAATTTTTTCAGATTTTGGAAATTTTGTGCCAGACTTGAAAATTAGCAATAGCTATTTATGCAACAAGTGCTAAAAGTTGACGTTTATGCACGAGACATGAAAATTATGAAAAGAAGCCGAAGGCTGAGTTTCATAACATGTCTAGTGCATAAACGACTTTTAGCACGTGTTGCATACAATATTTTATCTACGACCTTAATTTTACTGTTATTAATCCATAAATATCGATTTAACAAAGGTTTGCATTCACGACACTTCTAATTTATGTCATAATAAACAGTAGACCATGCCGCGAATGTTTGCGAATGACAGTAGTCGAGGTCAGTTACGAAATGTAATTATTAATACTCCACATCTAACTGTATTCATTACATAACGCTTTAATTATTTCAAAAACACTTTACCTCACTTCACTTTTAGCACATGGGCTAAAAGTAAACAACTGATTTATTTAACCACGGTAAACTATAAAACGTCACTTTTAGTGAAACAAGCTAGCGCTAAAAGGCCTACTTTTAGTGGTGGTCGTAGATAAAATTCATTTTCAATGCATTAACGAAGGTTGGTAAATTGCTACTTCTGTAAATTTTATTTACTAAAAAGTTAAATAATATTGAATGGTACTGGGAGATTCACAGTTATATAAAGTTCTTTACTGCAAACCCAGACAATTCACAATTTTTATCTAAAAGTACTTAATATGAATTATTTCAGCCATGGCAAATAATGCAAAATGTATTATTAAGATGTTTAAAAACTCACATGTTCTTTAAATGACATTAACGATGTGGTTGTTGGATCTAATTCTAACAACATCTCAACTAAGGTAAATATATTTAAATCGGCCAGCGCTAAACTTCATAAAAGCCACCTACGTTTATATGCAAAGCTGAAAACTTGGCAAGGCCGTAAACAAATTGTAACTTACACTTTATACTTGTTTTGTCCACTGTAGATTGAGCACAGTTATGCCAGGTGTTACTTTAAATTCTTAAATTTATTTATTACACAACAATCAGTATACAATGCGTATATAAATTCAAAAGATAAATCCCTAACCTCTATAACATTTGTATAAATTCCCAAACTAAGCTACAATAACATTGTAGTTAGCAATATCCGAAAAGTGGCTAGAAAACACTTTTATAACAGATATAAACAAGTACGCATTAGAATGCAAGGCAAAATTGGGTCGACTACTATTGCTAATTACGTATTTCTCAATTAAGCCACGCAAGAATGATTAATACATCAACAATATAACTTTCTTTACGGTATGAATAATGATGTTTTAATGAGGGATCTTTCTGGGCGTTTTTAATTTACCTTAAATTCAGGCAAGTAATTAATTTTGTACGGCTACCAATCAGTCTGATTGGAGTAGGCGACCTTTGGTCTTAAATTGCATAACAATTAAGCAATTCAATATTATTGATTTCTACGACTTTCGTAAATTATGTTTCAGAGAGAACAAAAATTTAATTTTCTAAAACGGCTCTTCATGTTTCCCCCGGTGATTCAATTGCGACGCAGTATTACGCCGCATTTATATTTTGCAATAATAGGGGTAAGAGGTAAATGATATAAATAGCGTAGGCTATTTTAAGTACAAAGTAAACATTCGAATAAGTGCTTATTTCATACGACAGTATTTCAACTTTTATAAAGTGTAGTGTAAGCAACATTTGAAGTTCAGCTTATTAACATAAGTGCGAAATTATAACGATGAAGGATTGCGGTTTATTTTACACAGACATCTAACCTTCTGCCTAAAATGAATAAATAGATACAGTAAACATCAATTCTCTCTTAAAACGCATATCTGCTTATGCATTTTTTAAACTAACATTTAGCGCCGAATGCAATGCAGAAAATGTCAGGGAGGAGTTCGCTCCAACGATATTGGAACAGTTTATCTTCGCAAAATGTGCAACGATAGCAACTGTTGCTCCAAATCGAGCTTTGTTAACTTCTGCTTAACTAGAACATTCGGTTATTTAATCCAATGCTTCCATATTTAGATATATTTGACGCCTTGAACGCCCTACGACATTAATTTGAAATTTTTTTTTGATGAAGTTGATTTTATACGAGGGACGTATAGACTTGACCTAAACTTTTTAAATTTCTGACTTTTAATAACTAATTTACTTCGGAATAACCAAGACAAAAATTTTAAGAGTCTTTCATCTGAGTTTGTGAGAAGGGTGGTTTTCGCTTCACCCTCCCAGCTTTCTATTCTTCTTACGATGTACATACAGGGTGCTTTCTAACGTACGGAGGAGACTGAAAGGGTAGCTAGAGGAGACTAAAATAAAGTTATTTTCTTCATAAGCTTGGCCAAAACCCAATAACATAAAAATAACAGCAGTCTAAAGTTGTTGTAAATTAACGCCTACTTATTGAATACCGATGGTATTAATGAGGAAAAATTACAAATAATCATCATTGCGTTTTCGCCTCTGTAGAAACACATTTCTTACAACACCTGAATTTGCTGTTAAGGTAGTTTAATTTCAAATTATACAGAAAGCACACAGTAAAAATAAGATGCCTTTGTAAATAAATAGAACGTTATTTTATAAATTACAATTTTATTAGATATTAAATAAGCTACAAACAATTCACCATAATAAAATTAGGTATTCAAAGTGCTGACCCTGCATTTCAACGCACATTTGCGCTCGGCGGATCCAGTTTTCAGATACTCTTGGAAATTGTTGCCGTAACTGCTCTGTTGCAGCGTTGATACGACATCGATAGCCCATTTCGTCGATTGTATAAACTTCGGTGGCATATACTACTTCTTTCATAAAACCCCATAAGAAATAGTCCACTGGGTTGAGATCTGGACTGCGTGAGGGCTATGAAATAAATCCACCCCGACCGATCGAGGTGTCGAGGTAATCTCGCACAGCACGACTAAAATGTGAAGGACAAGCGTCATGCATAAACCACATGGAACATCTTCGAGGAAATCTGGCAGAACTTCTTGTAAAAATTTCAAATAAGAATAGCCATTAAGGCGTGCTGGTAATTCGTATGACGATATTAAGGTGTTGTTTAAAACATCAGCCTAAAGATTCAAACTAAAACGCTGCTGGAAGCTACTCTGGCGAATTGCGTGCGGATTTTGATGTGAGAATTGTGGAAGTTAAGATCACCATTCCTAGTAAAATAGCATTCATCCGTCACCAGTACGTGTATTGGAAACTGTGCTTACCTATTAGTGCGATTTAGCAGCCATTTGCAAAACTACTGCCGCAGCGGATAATCCCTAGGAGTCAGTCCTTCCACCTTTTGCAGATGATAGAGGTACAAACCGTTGCTGCTCAATATGCGCCAATGGATGGAGAAACTCCAACTGGGTGGAATATGTACTTGTTGTTGCATCATCAACCATTTCTAAAAATTCTTCCTCCACATTCATCCCATGTTGATTTACCTTTCCAAATGCACACGTTTTGCACGTGCAGCGTTTTCTTCAGCAGCTCCATACATAATAATCGTATCTAAATATTCTTTGTTACTATAGTTAGCCATTTAAGCTGAATTAAACACTTAATAGCTAATGTATCTTAATTTTCACGTTTGAAAGAATTGACAGTTTTTTAGTTACAATTAAATAGTCATCGGTTCTCCATCATTGAACACCAATTTTTAAGTATTTAAAAGATAAATTTAATTAGCAGTAATTTTTATGTTATTTATTTTTTTAACTCAACATTGTTTAATTAACTCTCAAATATCCTCTGCCTGAACTAAAACGTAAATTACTACTTCAGTTTGTAAAGAATCCTCATTTATTTATTCAACTTTAACCTGCCGCAACTTTCTTGGTGTTGGGTTTTGGTAAGAAGTTAATTTAAAAAATCTATAAAAGGCAGAACTTCCCTCATCGACAGTGTGACACTAAATAATTTTAAAAATCAAATTAAGTTAGGAGTAAAAATATCTTCACGTTGCTAATAAATTAAATACAATTTCAAATAAAAAAAATGTATCCCGCTGGGGTTTGAACCCGCCGCATCTGCATAGCGATCGTAACCGCACCTGCGTAGAAATCGTAACTGCATCCACAACTCGAACTGCGCCATCGAGGCTATTTGAAATAAGTTCGGCGAGCGCCTCTATTTAAGGGACCGGTCTTGTTGAAACGTTTCGACTCTTTTGTGACATTATCCTGTATCTGTTGAGTCCTATTTTCGGCAAGTGTAAAGCCTGACCTATTTGAAAATTATTACTTGCTTCTATTTCAAAATTTTCGTCTTCTAGATTGGTTGTTGTATACCCGAAAATGGACGTTGGTAATGTTTACTAATGCATTTAGTTATTGTGATAATTTGTGGAATATTATACCATATTTCAATCTGGTTTGCCCTCATTGTAATTTGTTTATGTATGTACCGCCGAGCACTGTTATTGAGATAAATTATATTGACTGGTTATCTACGTTTGCGAATATTATTTGTGCCCTTGTCGTTTCCTTTATTTTTCAGGTGTGGTTAGTAGCGCCTCCCGACGAATATCTTTTGAATAGCAAAGTGCTGGGTTACCTGTTGCTTGGCGCCCACAATAGGAATTAAGGTTTCATTTGGACCCACTCTTGCAACTCATCAGGACACCCGAAGTTTGCCAACTTATGAGGCGATCTCCTACCTGCAAAATAATTTTTGCAAAAACACATATAATTTAACAATTTTTCGCTTAGCTGCCTCAACTATTCATTTCTGTTCGTACTTTAATTATTGTGTTTATTTGAGATTTATTTAAAAACTTTAGTAATAGTTGTAATACTGGTGTCAAATATATTGATTAATAATAATTCATATCATTGTACAGATTAGCGCATTTTATCAGCGTGTAAACTAACTTTTATGTAGTTCTCCATCTAATTTCATAAAAAAAATGAGGTGCGGATAAGTTGCTATCTTAACAAAATACAAATGTTCTGCCATTTATACAAACAGTTAGTTTAGTTAGTATATTATTTAATTCCGATACCATTATGTTCAAAAATTAGGCGTCGCTGACACGCTGATAAAATGCGCTAACCCGTACAATAATATGAATTATTAATCACTAAATTCGACACCAGTGTAACAACTCTTATTAAAGTTTTAAATCTCAAATACACACAAAAATTAAAGCACCAACAGAAACGCACAGAAGTTATGGCAGCTAAGCCAAAAACTGTTAATTTTAGTGTTTTTGAAATAACTGCTTCTGTAGGTAGAAGACAGCCTCACTAGTCGGACAACTTTGGGTGTCCTGATGACTAATGAGTCGCAAGCATGGGCGAAAATAAGCCTTAATTACTGTTGATATTTTTTTAGGCCGCAAATGACCCGGGCGCAAGTAGGCCTTTATCTACTCAGGCGCTCACATTTAGTGTTCTTCTTTTTCGTTGGTTTTCCACTTAACAGGGAAGTCGTAATCATGTTTCACTTTTATTTTAGTTTTATAGCTGGTAATATTATTTAACGCTACTTATGCCGTTTTTCGCGCTTCACGTTGCTAAGTAAACCGAGCCCTTGCTCACTTCTCTAATTTGACCGGCTCATCGTCTTGGCGATCTACGGATGCGAGTTCCTTTCATTTGCACAATTATTCTCACCAAGTTGTCTCCTTCTCTTCTAACTACATGTGTTATATATCAAGTTTAGTCAAATGCTGAATAGTACAAAACAGTAACGTAGTTACCGACAGTCGGTTTGAGAGACCCTTATTCAAATATAGAAATTTATTGGGTAGAACAGGGTACATGATCAGCGTTGTATGTTTGATGCACATCTGGCTGGAGATTAAGTTGCAAGTACACTAATTGACGGCACTGAAATGTTCAGTAACTTCAATATTAATACTACTAAACGGTGTATGAGACTGATGGTCTATGCTTAAGGGTTAATATGAGACTTCATAAAAAATTGAAGACCATGTGATCAACGACATTTTGGAATTTAGTCAATTTAATGTTGCATGCAAACACCGAAGTTTTTGATTCAGAGCTACGTTACTTACTTTTAAACCGCTTGGAGTCAATAGTTTCCTATAATATATTAATTCTTTAATATATGCACTCGTCTGCTAGAGTAAGATTTCTTATGATCGTTAACTTCTTGTGTAGAGGCTGGTGCTTTCTACGCTAGTATCTGGCGGTGTAGTGCTCAATCTGCCCCGAGTTACGAAATACAAAGTTGGAGCGCGCCTTTCGTGCTTGCGTAGCAACTATTGTGTGTTAGGTGTGTGTCTTGGTGATGTGTTGACCTTGGTACTCTATCTCTTAGGTCTGTGGTTCTGAGTAGAGCACTGTTAACTTGGTGCCCAACTGTGAATCGTCTCGCCGAGCCCGGTTCAAATAGCCAAGGCTGCGGAAAATTCCGGCTCTCGCGGGATTCGAACCCAGGGCTTGCTTAATGCCGTTTACCCAACTGCGCTACTCGGCTTCTTTACAGTAAGATTTAAAATTCCTAAATGTTGTTGCCAGTAGTGTTAGACGGATTGCTTATATTATGTTGTCTTCAATCTTTTACCATATCTCTGTATATTATACGCAGTACTCATATTGTAGACTTTTTTGTGAGGTTTTAATGTATTCCTCAGCAAACCATGTTAAGTCAGCATGACGCTTTACCGCTAAGACATACGCTCCCGAAACTACTAGCAATACTGTGGGCCAACTCTTTTGATCTGATATTCCTGAACAACCCGCTGTGGATAAACTATAAATCAAAATTAGAGAAACAATAAATTAAACGTTTACCTCTTCTGTGGTTCTCCAGGGAAGTATATTGGAACCCCTGCAGTATCTAATTTATACCTAAGGCTTCCGTACCATATACCGAATTAAAGACATTCGCAAACAACACAACCATTTTATTAGCAAACAGCGAAAATGCTATATATGCTTCACAGAAGATTCAAGATATCTACTTCTATTACAAGATCAAGTCAGTGCATGTAGCATTCGCACTACCGCGTGAGCAATGCCCAAAGAAAAAATATATTTAGATTTTCATCTTAATAGTAAACTAACATGGAAGACGTTTTTAGCGTTGGCTAATTAGAAGATAGTTTCTACTTTCAACTCCAAATGAAATATTAATATATAAAGTCGTTATCAAACCAATATGAACTTACGATCTGGCGCTATCGGGTTGCTGTGGTATGTCATATATGAAAATAATTCAAACATTTCAGTTAAAAGTCCTGTGAATGATAACAGATGAGGAATGGTACCTACATAACAAACCAAACACTTTACTCTGATCTGAAATTCCTTTAAAGAAGAAATCTGTCAACATGCAGACAAACATAAATTTTGTCAAAGCACATCCTAATCTATCCATTGAAGTCCTGCTTAAAGAACAGACATACAGAAGGTTAAAGAAGAAATGGCGTTGTGACTTGACTACAGTATAACCTCCAGCAAATGAAATTCTAAGGCCTAAGCTGATGGGCCTAACCGCCACACACCCACGGACATCCAATCAATCAGCTGATCTGATCTCGTATTATTATGTTACCTGTTCCAACTGTTGATATAAAAATCTGGTGTGATACATGCACACAACTTCCTTTTATAGTGATCTTATAATTATCCAAACATTTGATTTTTAATTTTTCAACATTTGTCAAAAAATTTCAAAAATTACAAATTCTACAGAAACCCTACAAATAGAGGGTTTGTTGAAGAGACAAATTTTCTCTAAAATTAAAATTTTAAGCTGAATTCAAAAATGTAATAATATACCGGGTGTTCTATTTAAAATAGGAGTTAATAAAAAAAAACAAAAGAACCCCACTTTAGAGGTATTCAACTGGAAAATCTCACATCAATACACATCAGTCGAGGGTGGTGTAGCTTGAACAAGCGTCCACGTATGATCAGCAGAATTAAGCAACGCTCTGTCTGGTTAGAACTTGGATGGGAGTTCCACGGCTGCTTCTCTCGGCGCCTCGTGATACAGCTGTCACGGAAATAGTTGGTCCCGGATGTCATAATAACACCATGACAGTCGTTAGTGGGGTTGGATGTCCTCATAAAATGTACAGCGACGCCTATATTTGGCCTAACGGCTATTGGCTGAGTACCAAAATAAAATAAAAACAAAAAAAAAAATTAAAAAATAAAAATGTAAAGTTTGTAAAAAAATCGTTAAAGCCGTTTTTGAAAAAAATCGAATAAGACTGAAAAATCACAAGAGTAAACACCATACTTCCGGTTATGCGATTTTTTTCAAAAGTTTGCTGTCGCATCTAGATAGTACACAAAACTTACGTATGAAGTTTCAACGTCATATCTCTTTTCGTTTTTGAGATATTCTGTTCACAGTCACACACACACACACAGACAGACAGACCAATAAAGAGAAATATGTTTTTTTGGGTTCAGGGGATTCTAAAACGTGAAGATCTGTTGATAACTCAATTTCGAATTTTTGGGGTGAATCAAATACTTCCTTTATCGTAAAAAGGAAGTATAAATTATGGACCGCAATATCAAAGTGTCTGCTCAATAAGACGAGGACTTCCGCATTTTAAATATACAAAATCTTCTAACAAGACGTTATCATATGTGCTGTTCTTATATTTTTTTTCGTGTAACGTTTGTCAAACCTTGATTTTTTTCTGCAAAAATGATAAAATTACGTCCCAGGTAATTCTTCGGTAACAGAAGGACTATTATACGAGTCCCTCATTTTCAACAGTAGTGAATAAAATGTTGCACGTGGGATAATGCCTTGTCATCATACTTATGTGATTACAGAACTCGGCTAGCGAATTGTGATAAACTTCCTACACGTATGATGATATCAGAACAAAAATGAAAGTTATTATGCGAAAACGAATTGCAACTACCTGTAGAATCAAACATTTCCATATCAAATGTTTCAGTTGAAAATTCGTATTATGCAGTTTAATTTGTGTCGGTGAAAACACTGGCTGAAACTCTAACCTAAACTAAATGCCTTCAGTGCACAGGGACTAACGAATTATACTTATCTATATTTGAAACAAATAATGTCGCACTGCGATAATTTTTATATATTGCCTAAAGTATTACAAATGCAACGCAACATTCAAAGCGACGAGTATTAAAGAAGTTTGCCTTGTGCTAGTTTAAACATTTTTTTCGTAATGGAGTTTCTACATATCAACATACTAAATTATGTATTTATTAGAATCTAAATATACGCATACGCATATAAACATACATTTAAAGTGCAATGCGTAAAAGCTATAAAAAACAGAAACATGTATTCATTGTTTTCATATATATTTTCCAATGTTTTTAATAAATTCCATTTTAGAGTTTTTTTAAATTTGGCTTCAAGCCTAAATAAAGCAATACGCCCAATTTCAAAACCATCCGCCTAAGGGTACGTAAGCACTACCGCATTCTCTCGGTATTAGTGGTGCTACTTGTATTAAAATTGTTAACTAGTGTTAGATAATATTATGTTAAGTATATGCTTATGACCTTTACGTTGCAGGTATAGAACTGTACCACTTATTTCAGCAAGGAACAAGAGGCAGTATGCACTAATCATATTCGTTGTTTCATTCTTTTCTGGTATTATTTAAATTTTGTAACTATTGAGTGCGTTAACGGTAATTTTTATTAAATCAAAAGTTTGGGATATAAGTTTTGAATTATTCTACCGACAAATTCTTAATTATGTTGTTCGGATAGAAGGATATCAAGAATGTTGAACAATTTTCGCTACGGTAAGTTGTGAGTGTTGAAGTACATACAGTGATATTGTACGTCCTTTAAATTATTAGATCAATCTTATCTACATTTAGTAAAAATATTGTTCATAAGATCAAACCAAAATATCTGAAAATTATTTTAACGCCAGGGGTGGGACAAAATAAAAACATAAAATTGAAATTGAAAGAACAAAGTAGATCTTTACCTAGTCATGTTCACTCACCACCAAAAAATGTACCAACAATACCATGTTAATAGTTGACTTTTTGAGTTGTAAAGAAGAAACTAGCTGAACTCAGAAACAACAACAGCTTAGTGATGAACACTTTAAAATTAATTCCCATGAGACAAGGAGTATCAAATACGCTCGCTAAATTGCCTCGTCGTATACCTGTAGAATTCAAAATGTAGCACAGGAATTGCCGTGAATATTCCTGTTTGAGTTTTATTACTACACAATAATTAACGAAACCCTTATCTACTGATAATAACTGCACAAAAGAAATACTTGAGATCTTGCTGCTATACATAAAATGTGGATACTCAATAAGTAAAACTTTGTATCTCAGAGTTCATAAATAACAAATTTAATTAAAATTGTTTGAATTTTTTAATCACAAACAGCAATTTTTTAGATATATCGTGGGTTCATAGGGGTTTAAAAGGAAAGCAATGTAATTATTTCTTACGTTAATTACTATACAGTTTTCGTCGTAAATGGAGTCACTAACAATTTTTGACTGCAAACACTTCACTATTTCGCGCGATAATTCAATGACATAAATAAAACATGTTTCGTCCAACCATCTTCTACGCCACTGTCCAAACGTACGCCGCTGTTGGTAACTGCAGATGGTGTTTATTTGTTTATTTATTTATTTATTTATTTCGCACTCAGCCAATAGCCGTTAGGCCAATTATAGGCGTCGCTGTGCATTTATGGGGACTTCCAACCCCACTAACGACTGTCATGATGTTATGACCGCCGGGACCAACTATTTCCGTGACAGCCGTATCACGAGGCGCCGAGAGATGCAGCCGTGGAACTCCCATCCAAGTTCTGACCAGAAAGAGCGTTGCTTAACTCTGCTGATCGAACGTGGACGCTTGTTCAAGCTACACCACCCGCGACTCTTACTCAGTTTTGAATCTAGGTCGGTTGATAAGATGGCGTGTAATCGTGAGCTGAGTTTCTATTGATCGTCTATCTGCTGCTGGTACCACTTCCACGATGTCCAGGAACCACCCTATCTCGCTTACAATTCGTGCCAGGTAATTAGCTTCCGTTGGCTTTCACTTGTACACCCGCACATTCACATATTCTTGGAATACAAATAGTGATGCTTTTCGAACTTGTTTAATTGAGACACACAAAATTTTGTTTTTACACACTGGTACAAACAAGGATTAGCTTTAGTTATATTTAATTTTTAATACAACTGGCTTCGGAATTTTTAAAATTTGAAATCTTAAACCAACATGGTTTCTACACTATTAATCAAACCGACCTAGTTTATACACTATTAGTTTTAAAGTGACGCTAAAATCTGCGGAATTTGTTTTTATACTTGAATTTATCTGTGCCCAAAACGTTTTTCAGTTCGTCTCTAAACTCAATGTCATTCGCTATAAATTTGTCACGTTAACATAAATGACGGTTAGAAACAAAAGCAAAACGAGTCACACCCCCTGGCTTCATTGCAAAATCAATACTTTTTCTCGCGAAATCATACACAGAAAACCTCGAAACACATAAAAAAGATGGAAACCTACAATTTAATTAACTATTACGCTAATTGTCTATGTAATCTATAAATTTACACAATTTCTAGCTGAGTCACTAAACGACGGAGAGGAAATCAATTTTTCAATCTCTTGGATGGTTTTAACGCAAATACACCTGCATTGTTGAGAGTTGATCCGGTTATAGCTATGCAAGGTACAATTTAGCAATTACCTCATCTTCTCGATTATCATGGGTTTATTTGATTACAGGGGTTCATCGACACCTTCACCAGCTCGTTTGTGTTGGTTGCTCCCTTTACCACTTAGGAAGTTGCTGTCGACCAACTCGTACGGATATGGAGGTACTTTGGAACAGATGCCATCGTGATCTCCAAGTATTCTGTGCTCTGCTCGTGCTGCAACGGTGTCGTGTAGACTCTTTGATTTACTGCGCACATGTCATTCGACCGCATATAAAATTTTGTACTCGTATTACCAGAGCTTTTTGCATATATACGAACTATAATAAGATGATAAACGAATCACCTATTTAAAACAAAAAATAACGCTAGATAATAAAATGGAAAGCGAAATGCAAAGAAGGGTCGACATAGGATAGAAAGAGTTCTAGTCTTTCAAAAAATCTTTTAAAAATGGAAACCCTATCAGCCTGAAATGCAAACATTTTAATATAAGTTCAATCCCTGCAATAATATATGAGGCTCAAACTTGACCACTAAACATATAGTTAAATAATAAATTGAGAGTAACACGGTCCAGAATGAAGAGCCATTGCTATAAAAAGTTCATAGATAGAATACATATAAGAGACGTTAGCAAAATGATCGTTACAATAAAGATTGTTACAAAAATTCCGCAAATTAAAATGGAGTTGGACAGGCAACGTTACAGAATATCGAATAACACATGGACAGTACAAACAACAGCAGGCTCGAAACGGAGCAAGAAAAAGAGGCAGGCCAAGAAACAAATTAGCAGACGAAATTGAAGAGGCGCCAGGAATAAGTGAAAATGGGGGCATTTTCCCAACTATGGGAATCCAGGGGCTAACATTATTATTACTATTTCATGTTTAATAACAATTTAAACTACATATCGTAACGCTGGAGAAACAGTAAAAGATAACTACTTCCTCTTCAACGCCATTTAATCAAAACATTAACTAAACACGTGTTTCGAATATTAACACATTTAAAAAATATTTCAGCTACCCATTTGCATTAGGAAGTAAATAAGGACAGCCTAGACGCCTTGCTGGTTATTAGCGTAAAGAAATTTGCACGGTTGCTGTTTATAATTTTTAATTTTCTACATTTACATAGACTTTTGTCTTATGCGAACGATGCAAATGTCACTTGCCAGATAATGAAACAGGAAATACAAAATTAGGCTGCCATTTTTTACAGTAGCTGGTCGAATTCAACTTATGTAACCGCATCACCAAATCGTTCATCCACAGCTATTTGATCTAAATAGAGACCATAATAGCAAGGCTTGCTCATATGCAGACAACCCTGAACCTTTGTTGCCTTGTCCGTGCCTTGGTCATCTTAATTAATTAAAGTGTTTCTCTCGGCACACGATTGCTTAACTCAACAGTTAAATAACTTACCACAGTTTCCGGAACGTATTGTTCTTCGTCCGTGTAATAGGAGCACCGGGGAGGCACGTTCATGCACCACTTGTAGTTCCTGATCTTGATTTTCCTCAGTACAGACCGAGTGAAGTTCACCGTGTACCTATAAAACACAAGGATCATTACATGTCCTGCAGCGATTTTACCCGCAGACGCATTCAGTTTTGCGTTACAAAGAGAACCGGTTGGCATTAAATCCAGGTGGACTGAAACTGGAAGGAAGTGAATTCTTCCGCAACAATGTTACTTTCTTTGGGCATTACTTGGCATGCTCTGCACGGCCAGCTCGCTTTCCTGCTAATAAGGGTGCAATTCAATTTGGTTGGAGGCTGCCCATTGCTGTAAATACGGAAAAAACGGGCCTTTGGACTTTCTACTGACCGTGAGGGGCTCGGCAGCGAGCTGAAAAATATGTATCCTGGTATTTGGAATTCGTCCTCGATTATTTGTCTCCGAGCACGCCATCGCGAGCCTTAAAAACGGAGCAGATTTAATCTTCGCCGATTTATTTGTCCAACCGGCTCAGCTTCGGTTTGAAGGAACTATCTGATCTTAAACATTATGACTACTCGATTAGTCCTAAAAGTTACTCGGGCGTGATTAAAATGACACGGCCCATTAAGCTCGTGGTCCAGGCTATTAAGCCGGTTTTAATTATTAAGCAATAGATCTAAAGAGATTGTAAACGTGCCTAAAGTCTGTAATAATAAGAATGTACGCTTATAAAACCCGCATAACGGCTAAAACACGTGCTTATCAGATATTAAAAGTAAGATTTAGAACTGCTTGTGAAGAAGTAAAAAAACAGTTACTTATAATTTGACTTTATTTTAGTTTCAGCTTGTATGTATATATGTATATGTACGTGTATATATATTTCGAAACACAAGTTTTGAACCTTAAACTGAAAACAACCTAACCTAACACAAAAGTGTCAATTTCCATGAGGGAGTTTAGTTGCAACAGAGGTTCTGCCAACAAAATTACTAGATGGTCATAGCCTCACCTGACCCAAAAAGATCGTGAACGGCTTATATACCAGGCATCCGGCTTTATTTGTCTGAGTGATGGCTGTGTGGAGGGTGACTAGAGAGCATATTGAATGTTTCGTCGTGATTTATCTTCATTTACTTTTATTTTACCAATTTGTTTTTGAAGTACCATTGATACTGCAGCAGTAGACTATACGAAAAGACTGCTGTATTATCAGAGAATGTCCCTAGATTTCTTTAATCTGTGGTTTGTAGGTTGTAGAAGAACAGTAAATATATCTCTTCTCCTTCTGTATCCATATACCCATCGGGTGTCGGACATTTGATACTTAACTACTTTCTATCCATTTTTACCATTCTTTCCGATCCATTGCTAATCTTCCCATCTCTTCCTTCGTCTTTCTTCGTTGCCTGCCCAATTATTCTATATTCGGTAGCCAGTTTTTTCTAGGTCTTCCTTTTCTTCTCTTCCCAATCTTTCCATAATTTTCTTCACTAGTCTGTCTTGGTCCATCCGCAGTATGTGACCGTACCAGTTCAATTGTTTCTTTTCGATCTTTTTTTGTAACCGGTTCTTGTTGAATCATTTGTCTTATATGTTCGTTTCTCTCTCTACCCAGCTTGATTTTTCCAGTTATTTTCCTAAAGTACTTCATTTCTGCGGTAATTATTTTCTTCTCGTGCTTCTCATGTATAACCCATGTTTCGCATGCGTATGTCAATGTGGGTATCATATTATAGACCCGTAACTTCGTTTTCATGTCTATTTCTCATTTTCAGAAGATAGTTTTATTTAATGCATAGTAGATCTTTCCGCTCTTGTTTGTTCTTTTGGCTATCTTTAGGTCCATCTTTCCATCTTCTGATATTACACAGCCTAGGTATTCATATGTAGTTAATATCTCTACATTTTTTCCTTTAATTTCTATTCTTCTTTCTTCTCGTGCTTTATGTTGATTATCATCGTTTTATATTTGTCCGTATTAACCTCCATTTAAAATTTTTCTATTTCTTCAGGCCATTTTTCTGTGGGTATCTGATATTAGGACTATATCGTCCGCGTACATGAGGCAATCGACTCTTATTGGCAGTAGTCTGTTATATTCAGTCTGATGTTGTGCTGTTTTCAGCAGGGTGTTTCTTAATAGTTTATCCATTACTATTATGAATAACAGCGGACTGAAGCTGTCTCCTTGCTTTATTCCTAATTCCATTTTAAATCTTGTTGACTAATCTCCATTTATCTTGACCACTCCCCTTACTTCCTTGAAAATGCTTTTTATTACTCGTATCAGTTTTACTTGTACTTTTAACTGTTCGAGGCACCTCCATATTATTTTCTCCTGAATCGCATCTAAAACCGCTTTTATGTCTATAAAAGTTACAAAAAATTCTTTTCCTTTTTCTTCTTTTCTTTCAATCAGATTTCTTAGTATTTGAACATTGTCGTTTGTTTGTCTTCCCGTCCTATAAGCCGCTTGTTCGTCTGCCCGTTTGATATCGGTTCTTTTTCTTAATTTCCTTTCTATTATTTTTGTGTATAGTTTAAAACAGGTGGAGGATAGACATGTGGCCTTGTAATTCTCACAACGTGTGGAGTCGCCTTTCTTGTGTATTGGGATTATAATGTTTTCTTGCCAGCTCTCTGGGATTTTCTCCGTTCGATATGCTTCTTTCTATAACTCTAGAATCCATTATTTTCCTTTCTCGCCTAAATACTTTATCATCTCTGGTTCAATGCCATCTTGTCCACATTACTTCCCTGTTTTGATGCTTTTCATCGCTACAACCAGATGTTCCCTATTTATCTCCTCCGCTGGTACTTCCTCTATTTCCTCTTTCATTGTTATCTAATTCGTTCTGGGTTTCGGCTTTATTTACTTCTTATCCTCAAATTTGTTTGTATAGTGGTCTGCCCAGATTTCTAATGTGTCATGTAATTCAGATAAGTTCATTATCAATATTTCTTATACTCCTTATCTTTTTCTTTTTAGTTCCTTTCAACGCTTTCATTACATTCCAAAATTTTCTATTGCTTATATCGTATGTTTGGTTTAGTTCCCTGCCAAACTCCTCCCAACTTTTCCTTTTCGCATCCCTCACTACCTCTTTCGCTATATTACTTTTGTTTATATATTCGTCTTTATCCTGTAGGTTCTGTGATTTCCTGAATCTTTTCCATGTGCTTTCTTGTTCTTAACTGCTTCCTTTACTTCTTTTTTCCACCATCTGCGTCCATTATGGTTTTGATCTGTTGCATTCTATCGTTAAGTTCCTGTGTATATCTATAATATACCGGGTGTCCGTTCTCAAAGTCGAACATAGGCGATTAACATTGTATTGAACGTTTTTGTCGATTTCTGCTCGCCAATTCAACCTATAGGAAAGGTAATGGTATCAATGGAAAGATAAAATTATTCCGCATCAAATGGTGCCAATAATAATATTCAAGATGCGATTTTTATTTTAAAATACTAATTTAAAGCTTGGGCATTTTTACATATGCCATGCCTTGCTTTTCAAGTCCAATAGCATTTGTCAAAACAAATGGTAATTAGTTGGCGTAAATTAGGTATTTTCTGTCAACGTCTGTTAAAATTATTTACAGAAAAATGAATTATTTCAATGAAGAACGAGTGAATGCACTAATGTTAATTGCCTATGTTCGACTTTGAGAATGGACACCCGGTATATAATATATTATACTATTGGCATCTCTTTCTTCCGCAACAAAAGTATATCTATTTTCCATTGGTTGGTATAGTATTCCAACCAAAAATTGGAAAGCTATTTAAAATCCAGTACACCATGAAAAGTGTAAGTCATGTCTAAGTTGGTTTCAGACAATCAGTAAATGATATTCTAATGTCAATCAGCTTTCAAATAATGACAGTACATCTGCAAACTGTACATGTAACTGTTTTGTTAAGGCATTGTAACATCGTGTATGATTTAAGTAGGTACTAGTTGAGTTTTTAAAACCGTATAGTAGCATAGCAAATATTGAAGAAAGGTATATGTCTTCCAAACTTCCCAATGCATCTGTCAAATATGAAAGTTATTATCGAAGTGTCACTGAATGACAATCAAACAGTAATTTTCTGAATTAAATTGCGAACTGACTTATTGTTCTCAATGCTGGCCTGATTTTAAATAGCTTTCCAATTTCTGGTTGGAATACTATACCAGAAGCCATTTCCTATTATGAGATCGTTTGTTTGGCAAAACTATATCATGCAGTAAATATATCAATTAGCTAAAATATGCCAATACTTAAACCCGGCAAACTTTCTAATCAGATAAAATTTTCTATAATGCTGTAGTGCAGTGTTTCTAGATGCGAGCAACGCATTTGATAAAGTGTAACACAGAAGTCTGCTATTTAATAAAGACACTATTACCTCACCAATACTATTTAGTATTATTCTTCTATATCGAAGACTACTTTTTCCAAACAAAATTTGGCAACGAAATCTCTGAATTAAGATATATATATATAAAGGAAGGGGTCCCTCAAAGCAGTGTACATGGGCTATTATTAGAAAAAGGTAATTAAAAATTAACAAAGTTTGCTGTAGAGAACGAAAATACATTTTCTTATGCTACAAATATATTCTAGGTTTCTGGCGTCAATATTGATTTTTAAAAATTTTCTTTTATCCAGATTCACCAACGAAGATGAACAATCATATTCAAAGGCATTAATTGTTGTTGCTTATTCTATAAAAAAAATTATTTGCAGAAGAGGAAGCGACGAATTTGAATGGGAATGAGACACTTTCAGAAGTAAGAAAACAAACCATGGAGCCCAATCGACCAGAGTCTTTGTCTACCTAAAATCGTTGTTCGTAGTGGAAAACCACATCCGACTAGAAATGCCCCTATTACGCAGAATACGACTGTTCTAGGTCAAAGAAGGTCGATACAAATTTCAAGTAACATTAGACGGGTACTTTACCTAGGCAAACCAATTTATCACTCACAAGCTCAAAAGGGTCTATTGATGATGAAAATGGCAAGAAGAAGAATAAATAAGATTGAATTGGAAACCAACGTAACATAGACTTTTAAAATGTATAAAGCATTAATATGGAAGCAGTTGTACAACAACATAATAGAACAAAAAAACATAGATGAAATGATACTGACAGAGACTAAAAAAATTAATGGATCGAAAGGCATAAAATAATAGTTATTTAGACCACAAGTGTTAGAGGTCCAACTTTTTTTACAAGTTATTAAACGAGGCGCAGCCGAGTTTAATAATCCACATGCGTGAAAAATAAGCACGCTAACACGAGTTGCCTATATGATTTTTTTAAATTTCGTTGGTCAGTTCTGGTAACTAAGGAAACGTCTATTTAAAATTGTTCATTCCTAAATTAAAAGCAAAGTGTCACTTTTTTTCACTTCACACACCGAAATTAATGCAAAAAAGCCTACTTTTTTAAATGAAATTTTAGAATAGTATATTATTATACTAGTTTAACAAAAGGGCCTATTGCAGCACGAGTGGGACGAGTGCTACAATGCCTCTTATTAAACGAGTATAATATACTATATTATCTACTTTGCATAAAAAAATCATCAAAAACTTTTAATTTTGACATTTCATAAATGTGACAATCTCTCAGTTATTTGAAGGAAGTAGGCTGTGTCAATGTTTTTCATATTAAAATAACAATGTAAAAACAATATTATAATGGACTCCATTGTAGCACTGTTTTCGGTGATATAATAACCATATTGTGACATCAAAGTAGATAAAAATATTTTTTTGAAGCGGAGCGCAAGAAGACGAACACACGTGTAAGAATCGCAATTTTAATCAATAAGATATGGAGAAACATTATTCCAAACTATAACTTAATTAAGGATAAAATATTAATAATAATAAAGCATAAGACAGAAAGAGGTTCCATGACGATAATATGAGTCTACGCTCCGAAAGAAGCAAAACAAGATAAAATCAAAGAGTTCTACAAAATATTGCAAGAAGAATAGAATAGTTAAATAAAATATTATTTTCTAGTTGTTGCCAAAGACTTTAATGCGCGGGTAGCAAGCACGCCCGTAATCAATCCTTTCGAAGAACGCATACTACACCTTTTTGAGAAGGCAAGACAAAGTCATTTACTTGAAGTGCAAGATAATATAGATCACAGATAGATTACATACTGACAAATAAGAAGTATATCTTCTTGTTACAGTCGTCCACGTATATAGAAGCGACGACATAAACTCCGATCATTACGTAGTAGAAAGCAACGTTCCAGGAAAACGGGTAAAGCTCAGAAAAGCTAAAAAAGAAAATCAAATTTTCAAGACCCACTTATTAGAGAAAGACTAGTACAAACTTCCATATCAAACCCGAATAATACAAGTAAATCAGATTCGTACAAGATCGCAACTCATGGAGAGATTACAAGAAATACCAACTGACTATACTCTTCAGATATGAAGAACATGAGGAAATGTGATTTGTGATTCTGTTTAGAACTGGACTAAAGCTAGTTTACAGAAGCGTTGTAAGATATACATTTTCAAATCGGAACATTTGATTTGAAAATAATAATTTGTTAGCTATGTATGTAAAAAGCAATTTTTCTACGTATTTCCAGAACATTGCGTTCAATATGGGAAGCTCGAATCTACTATAATTTATGTGTTATTAATAATGTGTTCCACTAGCTGTGGTCTCGTAGTTTTGTATGTGTTTCCATAGCCGTTCTTCTTATTAAGTTCTTTTAAAAACTTCATCGCTTGTGATTCTGTCTGTCCATCTGATGTTTAACAATTTTCTATAACACCATATTCCGACGAAAGCTTATAATCACTTTCTATCTGCAGATCCGTTGATCCAAGCCTCCCATCCGTAGAGTGCTACATTTCAGACACTTTAGTACTTGTTTGCTAGTATTCATCGGAATGCCATTGGATGTCAGTAGGTTCTTCTTATTTAAAATAATATTTTAGCTTGAAGAATTCTTCACGTTATCTCTGTCCCGCGTCATCCATCCTGTGATATAGTATTTTCCAGGTATAGATTATGTTACTTCAAATTCGTATGTTAGCGATTCCTTGGTATTTTTGTCCGCATTTGACATTTTTCTTCAAGTATTGAATACTATTTATTTACATTTTGTACACTGTTATTACATTAATACTTATAACTAAATCATTCCGTACTTTCTTCGAGTAAATCAACACCATTAGTTTATCGCAGTACGTCTGTTTTACTGTATCTTAATTCAATTCTGTACGGACATTTTACAATAATCAAGTGCTTGTTGAATGCAGATAAATATTAAATAACGTTCGCGACAGTGCAAATCCTTGTTTAACACGCTTTTTATTTTTCGCTGTTTTCTCCCTTGCATCATTTTGTATTACGGCTCTTTGATCGTTACAAGGACCGTATATTAATTGTCTATCTTTCTGTTTGATGTCTGTTTTTTTATAATATGGTAATAGCATATTGTATAAAAAATCGAAAATGAAAATTTCTCACGTGTCGTACATGTTTTCTTTTCTAAACGAATACCTCCCTTGAAACTCAATTCACAACAAACTTTAAGGGGTGATAATATTCAAAAGGTTCATATAAACAGAGGTCCGAAAATGCGTTCGAAAGGAGCTACAGCTCCGAAAATGTGATATATAGCTCTCCCGAAATAGCAAATTATAATCTTTAATTTCGTTTTTCTCGCAAACTATTTCTCTCGGCGATTCCAAATAAGAGCACCTTTTTTATGTAGAAAAATTTAGCGTTTTCGAATATCTAACCAAAATTGAATAAAATGTTGACTGTAAAAAGTTATAATATAAAATATGTCTCCACCCTTACATAAACTACCCCGTTTGAACATTATACCAACTTTTTTCAATGTCATCTTATGCAGCACACGTAATTGCGTAGATTATACAAAACTATCTACACAAAATACGTATACTTCATCTTTACTATTTTAACTAAATAAGTTCCTTGTTTATTTCCCTTAACAGGACCGTAGCTGCCTTAAAAAACTTTTGTGAACTTATGTTCATCGAAACTTTTTACCTTATTTTGATGAGTACTACCACCCTTTAGAGTTTGCTACCCTTTGTCTTTAATACCTTGTACTATGACTACTTTTCTTGGGATAGCATTTCCTATGGGTCTCTCTTAGACTTGTGCATGATGTAGTATAGATAAAATTCTGTTAAGGTAATAGCATTTCTTACTTTCGTTTTGACGTAAGCACCTTTTCTGTTTTATTTCCTAAATGTAGCCCTTGCGATCAACTTCACCTGTAGTCACGGGCATCTCTAGCTTACCTGCCGCCCGGGTGCAAAGTCTCAAGTTCCGCCCCCTCTGGCTTGTGGATTAGGTGGTTAAGAAAGCAGAATCATAGTACATAAGGTCTAGCCACCGCCCCTAAACTCTGCCACCCTGGAGCCTTGCACCCCTTGCACCCCCACTTAAGACGGCCCTACATGTTGTTTTCGCTAACAGCTATTTAACTGCTCCCTCTCCGAGTAATGTGATGTTTCCTGATTTGGTTAAACCCCCTTGTAAGCGTTATTTTGATTAATTAGCTCTGGCAGTTCAATATTTACCTATTTCAAATTACGGAAGTGTTTGTATTAAAGTTTGGAGGTTAGGTATGTTCTTATACCGTTAATGATTTTTAGTCTGTTTATCGAATTTGAATACTTACAGTAGATGCAGTGTTTCTTGTCATGCAGGTGTGACATTATCTGCCAAATGCATTCCCGCTCTTACATTATCTGGCCTATCTGATCGTACCTACGCATAATATCGTCCTATCCTAGCTTTGTAGGTGTCTTCTGTGGAGTTTACACTTCGTCGATTCTATTTCGCGAAGTTATTTGTTTTGCCGCTGTGAGTTCTAGCGCTCCTGCTTAGTAACTGCCTTCTGCGATCAGGTTTTCTAGGATTATTTCGTTCTACTGTAGTGGTAAAATTGCTTATCGACCACCACTTTTGCCGCGTTATCTCTAAAAACACGTTCTGTTTTACCATTGACGTTTTCGGAGACCTTGGGTATCGGCTTTGTGAAGAATTTGTAATTAGGTGGTTGCTTTATCTCTGCAATTTTCTTAATCCTTATTGTTGGTTATGTAGATGGAATTGAGAAGAAACACAATGTGGTGGAGACAGCGTTTTTCTGTCTTGAAGCACATATTGGCAATCTGTCCTTAAAGCATTTTTCATCCTTTTTAGATGATTTTCGATAAATCAGTACCTCCATAGTATTCTACTTGGAACTGGAGATGGAACAAAGCCGATTTAAACTTTAAGTATCGTAAGTATTCAACTTTTACATGCCTCCACAAACGTTGTCTATCTGAGTATTACAGTAAAGACTAGCGATAGCTCCTCTCTTAATCTTAATCTCCTCAGTCATTTATTCATTGACACGAACAGATACTAAGTATTTGGTTCCAATATACTCGTACATTTTCCGTTATCCAAGATTCATGAGATTTACATTTATAGCGTGCAGGACCATAGTTGCCAGGTGTTTTCTTATAAGTGATGACTTGTAAGATACCTATTTACGTTTCTTCCAGGTTTCTCCTAAGCATCACGTTGAGATCGTAAAGCACTTCGTTATATATTCGAGCTGTACAGAGTCTATGCTCATTAATTAAGCATTTCTAAGAGCATTTCTGCACCAGTTACTTTATTTTTCTTCCATGTGTCGATGGTGTATGCAACTTCTTCATGTGTTGTTTTAAGTACCAAGTCGATTGTGTGTCCCCAAACAAATCTTCTATAAATTCTTATCATAATTTTAATGTTTGCTAAATCTAAAATAATTGTTTTGCCAATCCGTGTATCTATTTAATTTTTGTGAACAATTTCTGTAGGCCCTTCGGATTTTCTAACTTTTAATCTCCTTGTTTATTTGTATTTCATTTAATATTTTGCTTTGTCTAATCTTTTTTCCCATCAATTTTAATGCTGTCGCTGTCATTGCTACCTTAATTTTTAAATCGTTTTTTAAGGATGTTGTACTTGTCCTTTTTATTTACTCCAATTGGCTGTAATTTTGCATAATGCCAGTTTCTGTAAAATACTGTCTTATTTTTTTTGTATTTTTTATTGCCGTAAATATTTTCTTTAACTTGAATGATCCAAAAGAATTGTGGTCGAATTAACATCGGCCCCTGGGTAAGTTTAAACATATTTAAGTTGCTATATCTTTTGTTTATGAGAATGAGCTGTCTGGTTTCTAATAACGTTGGATTGTGTAATGACACCCATTCTTATAGTCTGCTTTATACGAGTAGTAGCTTAAACAGAGTATTTGGTAAAACCGTATTGTAAAGTTGTCAAAATCTTGAGTTTTTGAGCTTTTACCGAGTTTATAAGCTTCAAGGCAACCATCAAATCTATCCTATCCTCTTTGTGTTGAAGTTTTCTAAAAGATTATTTTTATCAATCATCATTTTCGAACTTTTAGTGCCCGATTTGTATATAGCTGTTTTGGAAACAGCTTCAAAGTTGAATTTAATCATTGCCTTTACTAAGAAACAACGATGATATAATATAATACGTAAAACCATCAATAGTTTCAACGTATTGATCTTTTGTAACGGTAGTAGATAACTTTCTATTGTTTTAGTTTTAATATTGAATTTGAGAAATATAACAGCTATCATGGATATCAGTCAATCTTTTAATATCATCATTCGTGATTGCTTTTGGAAAGCCCCTAATTATTATAGTTCGTTTTCATTAGAAACAATACAGGAAAAAGTCATTCATTACCAATATAATATTACTGGACAATTAGTAGCAATTAAAACCCACATATAGTTTTGGTGAATACCACTTTAAGGTTAATGCGGACAACTGCTCGAGCCGTAAGCAAAAAACGCACTGTTCTTTCCTTGTAAGGGGCTACACATTAGTAACGGTTTTGTGTTTTAGTCGCCAAATTCAAAGTAATTAACTTTCTCCTAGCAGTCCTTGGCGGACTTGCTACGATATATTTCCCTGCAGGTCGACTCCTACTGATCTAAGATTTACCGTTTTCATAATCGCCACCCTACTTCCGGCAAGTGAATTCTAAGTTGGTAGCCTACAACCAGGCCAGTAACAAGACTGAACTTGTTTAACAAGCTTGGATGCCCCAATAAATCTAGTTCGCCCTATTAGCGTGATTTGAACCGCTATAAATTCGTAGATTCAAACGACGTTGCAAAACATGGAACCCATTATGCTTACCAACGAACATACCATAAAAGCCAATTAAATGGTTCTCGTTTGTTTGGATATAATTTACCTATTTCAAAACGGTTCACGCACGTATCTGCGAGTTTTTTACGGTGTCGCAATGGACGACTTAATTTCAAAAAACTTGTATGAGCCTGTATTCTTTCTAATATTGGTAGTGGTCTTTGAAGATTTGATGACTAAATAATAGAATAAAGGTTTTCAATTCGTTGTTCAATTGACCTGCTATTTTTGGCAAATACTGTGCTCGTTGAGAATAATTGTTTTTGAGCTAATTATATTGTATTGTAATTTCATACCTAATTAATTATTTTACTTTTGTTAAACAATTCTGTTCACCACTTCATCTAGGTTAGTGCATTGTAATAATAATAATAATAATAATAATAATAATAATAATAATATGTATATTGGCGTGATTTTGTCCTTTTTTACTGTTTCTTGGGATACTGTTTTCTCATCGGCGTCTCTACTGCTGCAGTACTGGGTTAGTTATTTGAGAAGATTTCTTGTTTTGAGGTACATAACATTTATTGGGTTTGATTAATGAACTTGTACCAAGCAAGTATTTTTTACGATTGTCTACTGGCGGAGATAGTTTGCTACTATCACCTTTTTGATAGTTGTTAATTGTTATTAATTGCTGTATCCTTCCGATGGCCCAGTTGTTGATTTGATTTATAAAGTTTTCTGGTTTTCAAAATTTAAATGCAACTACTAAAATAATAAAATATGCACTCATTGATAATGTTAATGATAAGGATAACATTGCAGCTAAGGTTCACCTAACCGCACTAAGAACACGGGTTCGTCTATGATCAGAGTTCACTCGCTACTCCTTCACTCTTAATGCATAAACCAACAATTACTAACGTCATGTAAGCATATACCGTAACCTCCCACAATGTTAAAATAGTTTTATAGGGATCTGCCAGATCTAAATAATTAAAAATATCGCTTTTCGAGTGGCGTAAAACAATCAAGATACGTACTCACTCATAACAGAAGAATGCGAGAAATCTAAACCAAACGGACGACTCAATGTTAATGGTAACAGATAAAATCATCTATATGCGTTTAAATGATGAGGCAGATAGTTAGGGTTAACGTGAGGAAATACAGAAGAAATATGTGCTTACGTCAAAATGAACGTAACAAAGCTGTTTTCCTGTAACTCGATGTGAATAAAACTAATCATGAAAGCAAATATTTTCGCGATTTAGTAAATAGTGTTATTTAAATACGTTGCGAGTGTCAGAATAGCCGAGTTTTGTCCAATTGTTCTATATTGTTTTTACAATTTTTAAATATTACAACGAAATATCAAGAAGATGAGTGCGTTATATCGGAATCTGAATTTCCGACTAATTTATATGAGAAGGGGCCACTGAGACTTTAAAATGATACTGTGTAAAAATAAATACAAAAGTGCATAATCGCAGCTGGCGGTGCAATATAGAGAAGCGGTGTGTTGTTATCGCTTGTTAAGTTAGTTGCAGTTTTGATAGCATGTGTTTTGTAACATTTTTAATGGTCTGAACATTTACAAACCATGCTTCTCATATACTATGCGTCTTACCTAAATGAACTACCAAATGACTACAAGATTACGACTGTAACTAAACTCAGAACAACCGTGTCTTTCGACATGTTTAGTAAACAATAAATGTTCTTGTTTTCAAATTGTTGGTTTATGTGCAGCTTTATATTAAGTTTAACTGGGTACAGATATGTCTATCCCCTGTTATTTAAAAAAAAAATTAAAAAGTTTAAGTAGTAGAGCTGCTTCGGTATGTAACAGAATCTGAACTTCGCTTCATTGAAATCTAGCTATTAAGAAATATGATTTTTTTTTTTAATAAAGACCATAATAATACTAATAATCATTATTATTATTAAAAGATCGCTGCCAGCTTTGATGCACTTTTTTATACATGGTCCATTCGCATTTTTTTTACTGCAGTGTTTCTACGGTCCTAAGCTATCTCTTCTGATACAAATGGGTCGGTAATTCGAAGTCTGGTAGAACGTACTATTGCGACCAAACAGTTTTGCACGGTTCGTTTGCTTTGTGTATGTATGGTTTTATCAGGTGGATTAAAGTCACTCAATTGTCAGTTGTACAACTGACATTCTGCTTTCAAAACTTAAAATTCGGAATCATGTTCTAAGCGAGATCGAAAAAGGCTTTACTATCGCAAAACTAGAAGATGGATGGTCACTACAACGTGTGGTCGATGAAGTTCGTTGCGGAAAAAGCACAATTTCTCAACATAACCTGAATAAGATAGTGATACGAAAATAACCCCAAAATGTGAAAAAATACAAGCAGTCAGATATACACTAAGCCACTGTGGATAAAACCAAGTAACTAGATTAAGTATCGTGCGAAATTTTTAGGCCGCCATTGTACTAAACCAGAGGAAGTGCAGCCGACATGCCCACTGAATCATTGGAAAGCATTGCAACGCACATGCATTTTAATATGCCAATAAAAAAGAAGAAACTGAGGCGAATTCCAACGCTTGGCGATCAAATCACGTATGGCTGGTCTTACCAAATGCAGCTGCATCTAGGTCGCAGAACGAGGCACGTGAACGGGAAACCGGAACAAAACTGGAGCTGATCAGGTTGGAGAATACCGGAGTAGATACCCTACAGAACCGGCATTTACAATGAAAGTAAAAGTTTAGATAGTGTGTGTATTGGGACTTATATGGACATCAACTTGCTCCGAGGAATGCGTTTTGCAACCCAATTGGAGTGCATTTCGGTGCTTGTTAATGTAGCGCTTCGACTACGCACCTTTTCACTACAGCTGTGGTAAAGGTGTCAATGGGGCTTGGGTGCATTTCGTTTATGGGTGGTATTTAGAACTGGTTCACTGCTAACGCGTTGCTTCGAATATACGCAATGTTTAATTTAATCGTAATTTGAGTAGCAGACTGTATTTAGTCACTTATTTCTATAATAACTCAATTTTTTGCTAACACATAACGTACCGTCGGTGCAGAAGTGGGTCACCCAAACTTGTTGCAGGCAGGTCAATTCGGTAGGCACTTTCGGTTTGATTTATGCAGTTAAAAATTTATTCTTGGCGCAACTAAAATCTGAGAGGCTGTGAAAACATACAATTATTCTTGTTTATATGTAGCAATATCGCGTAGGCGATTACAACTATTAGTAAACCATGCACGAAATGCTTATTGCTTTTATATAAATAAGAGGCAACTCCTCAATAGCCATAAATATTACTAAGGAGTCTGAATAAATTTACTCTTATGTACATATACGGTATATTCATTCGAAAAGGTTTTATCTATTCGTCAAGAGTTGTTAGTGGGTAGTGATTCACCTTCTCATTTATAGCTTACTCAACTTTAATATCTTTAGTACTTGTGTTCTATCACATTAAAGCCGTTCAAACACGTAGAAAAGAAAATTAACAGCGTTAGTATAGAATCGATGATAAGACGTCATCATGTTATCTCTTTGAATTTTAATAAAAAAGGCTCTGTGTCTGAACCACCTCCACTCTATTTTTATATAATAATTGTTGATGATTTTGTTAAGCTTATGTATTGATACATGCAGATTAGATTGTTTATCATAAGCCCGTTGTAGTTTACTTCTACAACTTTATTTACAAAATTTTGTAGATTAGTATAAATAAAGATGTAAATGAAGATGCAAAATGACAGTCGTAGGTTCAATTTAGAGGGTTTAAAAGATGAATTTATACAATTCTTGTACAAACTGCCTATAAGCACAAATATATTAAAAATTCCATACTCACCTCCTATAAATATGTACAATGAAGTGGTAAATCAGATAAATGAAGCAGCGATAAACACATAAAATTAACGGAATTTGATGGACGAACTGGTATAGGAGACAAAGAATACAAGAATGCTGAGAGGATAAGAACGCAGACACAAGAGATCGTTGATGAAGTTGGTACAAGAGTGAATAATAGCTAAAACAATCTAATGCAATGGGTGTAAGAAAATAAATAAAAAACTGGGTACAACATTATCTAAGAGGACTTGGATAACAACAGGAAAGAGTAGTAGGCCTAGTAACACTGAAAATAAATAAAAAGACGTCAACAAGTTGATAAACGAATAGAAAATAACACTGAAAATAATTAAAAATCGCCAGTTGCACTAACAAAAATGGAGCTGATTTATTTATAGAAATTTTAATGAATGTCTTCTTTGGGGTTTTACGTGGAAGTAAGTTACCCAAAGAATTGTAAAACTAAAGAGATTGCAGAAGATAGGAAAATTATAGAGGTATAAGCTTAACAAATTCTCTATTTAAATTTTAAGGATAATTAAGAATAAGATTGAAGAAATCTTACAAAGAGATGAAGAACAATCTGGATTTCGACTGGAACACTCTTGTACGGATAATGTATTTTGCTATTTGCAATTTTTACAAATACACTGATATCAGATCGAGAATGTGCATAAACACAATCATAAGGGATACTATTGAAGCAATGGCAGCTAAGAGTCTTCATTACGACGATTTGCTTAAAAAAAACACAGTGGGAGTAGGATGGGTCTGCTGATTAAACTAGTTTGGTTACTGTAATAAACTCGTGGAAAAAAGTAAATGGTTTTATTGCTTCATATTCTGGCGAACGCTGAAATTGCCGTTCTTTGTGTGCACTTGTTCTACACTTCTATACTGCGGTGCATTGCTTGGATAACACCTATCCTTGACTATTTAGTTTCTTCTAATTTGAGATCCTCTATATAAGTACCTTTTCATTCTTGTTCTTATATATTTTTCTTCTTTCCATTAATTTAAGAGCTGCACCAGTCAATCATGGTTTCTTTCTACCTCTGTATTGACTGCTTAGAAGGTCCTGGATTCAATTATTGCAGATTTTAGGGTTTGAGAAAAGTAGAGTAAGTTACTAATTGTCTTAAACTAGAATTAATATTAAACTCGCATACCTACCGCAATACAATTGGTTTGAATCGCGATAAAAGTGTTAATACGTTCAAATATCACTATCAAGCTTAATATTTCCTTGAGTTACATAAAGAAAACTTTATTCTAAAAAATACAGAATTGCGGTTGTAACAGTTTTAGAAAAAGCAGCTACTGTATGCTCAGTATCTGTTCTTATTTAATCTACTAAGTTCCATTAGGAAACACATCTGGTATTTCTCAGAAAATGGTTAGAATAACATAATTAAAGACACATCAGATCTGTTTAGTTATAAAGGTTACTAAGTGTGACCAAAAAATAAGAATACAGTTCATACAAGTGGGCAATAATATTTCTTTTGATTTAATTCACGTGTTTATTGCCATTATTACTGCTTTTCCAAGTGTATAGCATTACCGCCAGCCTAAGTAATTTATTTGTAGATTCGACTGTGACTTTAGTATTATGCGCGAAGAGATATGGCGACAGCATTTCAAACATTCAAAGTCTCCTACGAGGTTACTGCATCTTCTGTTGCTAATTCGCGGACCCTGGTGTGTCAATTGCTCCTAATGTTCTTCTCCCCAGGAGAACGGCCGTATATCGGTTCAATTGACCCCCGTAACTTAAGTTTCAGGTATTCGATTTTCCGCCGTATAGACTATGTGGCCAGTTCACCTTAAGCGAGCTCTTGACACTAATAATTACATCCATGGTGCTGAAATTGCTTTTATTCAGTACATTCGCATTGGAGACGTAATGATACTATCGCCTTTTTATGAAAAGTCGTAACTGTCTTTGCTGAGCCGTTTATAGGGCTGGGATGAGCAAACGTCGTCCAAATTCACTGCCATAGAGCATGGATGCTATAACAATCGTTCTATATGTATATAGTAAGCTTTGTTGGAAAACTTCAGTCCTGCCTAATCCTATGTCTACCACACGGGTCCAGTGGTCCTTAAATCAATTTATAAACCCGCTTATTTTGGTATTATTTAACTTAGAAGTGTGTTATTTTGTGACTTTGTTAATATCGGTATTATTATGTAGGTATGCATTAAAAAATCTAGTTTTCATAGCGTATTTTCACTCACGCACTTGCTCTTACTCACACAAATACTTTCATCAACTACCACCAGGGTCCACTGGACCCAACAATGTTACTGTTACACACATTTTCAGATTACTAGTAATATCTTTATAGAAAATCGGATCGAAATGTTACACTTTTTTATATCATATAATGTGGCTCAACACAGAACGTTGACAACAATTGGCACACTGAGAAAAAATAATCCAGAATTGCCGTTTCGTTTTGTAATTTTCAAAAATCGCCCAACCGTTTACAATATTATTTGGCTACGAGAACGACTAACTGGACAACGGGATGAAAAAGAAACCTGAAATAATATTGAACTACAACAGCACCAAAGATGGCGTAAACACAATGAACAAATTAACTAGATCTTATATCGTGAAACGTCACTAAGGTGGTCGTTTGGGGTGTTTAGTAATATGATTAATATCAGCGTAATGGATTATATATTCTTTGGATGTCACTGAAAACAAATATCGAGTTGAGATTTAAAAAAAGAAGTTTTATTATAAAGTTGGGATAGCACTACCGCAATAAAAAAAAAGTTAGCGAAGAACCGTCGAGAAATATGGAGAGTCACACAGAAGCTCCAAAGAAAAACTAGAACCAAATATGCAAAATGTAAAAAAAAGTGATGTATAATATAATTTTTGAGTTGATTGACTTTCTTTTTAACTAATGGGTCCGATCAACGGACCCACCACGGTATCATGCAAGTATTTTTATCGGTAGACTTGGGGTTAAGGAAGGCATGCTCTTTAGGTCTCCAAAATTATTTTCTCTACTTTCTCTAATTCATCTCCGTTTTCAGTAATCATGATATCCGTATTATAAGGAAGATATAACTTTGGTTTCTTCGGTGTTTAGCTGTTCTTCTTTTCTTTCTTTTATTATAGGCCAGTGGCCTGTTTTAACCAAAAAGTGCTTCTATGAGCCGCATTTGCTCTTAGGCCGGGTAGTAGATGGATAGTCTTGCCCGTCGAAGTGAGTTTCCTTGTTAGGAGTTAAAGATTACCACAGGCGTTAGCATGGTAACCGGGGAGCGTAAAATTTTAAATTCTGTTCTATTAAACTAATTCCAATGCTCCTTTCGGTAAGTTTACATTCTACGATAATACTAATAGCTGCATGAAGATGTTAAATCCTTGTTTGACTCCGGTATGAGTGGGAAAAGGTCAGATAGTTTCCCGTTGTGTATTATATGACCCTTGATTTATTATTTTGATGGAAACTCTTGCAAATGCTGTAAAATGTATCTAGTATGCTGAAATCTTTTATGATGTTCCATAATGCGTCTTTGTTGATGAAGTCGAATTCTTTTAATAGATCAATAAAGGTTATGGCAGAATCAGGGTTATGCTCAGTGGTTTTCTTTTGCAGCTGTCTAAACGAAAAGCATCGGATGGGGCACGATTTGAAAGAAGCTATTTTGAAATTCTAGGAGTACTTTTTTTCAGCGATAGATAAGAGCTATAGTCCTCTGTAGCTTTCACACAAAGATGCATCAGCCTTCTTCTGCAATATATTTATGTTTCAAATCTTGTGGTATGTTCGATTGTCCATATTAAGCCAAAAATGGTACTTAAATATGAAATTATATCAGATTGCCTTCAGGGTCTCTGCTGAAATTCCACCACATCAAGTTTCTTTGTTATACCGTATTTCTTCTTGTAGTCGTTAAACATATTGTCTTAATGTAATATGTCTTCGTAATGCTCTTTCTAGCGATTTCTGATTTTCTCCTGCTCTTTTAGTATGATATCGTTTGTATCACTAATATGGCGTATATTGACTTAGGTGAACAAATTACTTTAACTACTGGACAATGTTTCTGTAATCATGGTGATCAACGTATTTTTATATTGTTCTTGCTTTTTCAGGCGACCATTATTTTGTATATTACTTAAGTCACGCCTCGTAGTTTATTTCGTATTGTTGAAGTTGGTTTGTTTTTCTGGATTATTGTGATCACCGAAGCGAATTCCAAGGGTTCTATATTATTGATCTAAAATATCTTGAACAAGTTGACCATCCTCATAAAATCAGTTTTCATATCTTCTCTTTCCTGTACATCTAATTAAGGATTGGATATCTTCACTTATACAATTTCTAACTGTTCTACCATTCATCGGCGCCATATATCGCTTGTGTAACTACCGCGTAACATTGGGCTGGTCTCGGATTGCGGTTGCAGCAAAAAAGGTAAATTAGTAAAAATGGTTGGACCCGAAAGTAGTAGTTCAGCAGATCTCCTAGTTAGTGGTACAGATTTAAATTCACGGTTACTAGTTGCTACTGGGGTTATTTTACATATAACCTCAAAATTCCATATGCTTCTCTAATGAATTTACTCTTCGTTCATATCATACGTAGTTCCCAAAGTAAGCGTTTTGGGAAGCGAAAATAAGTATGCGATTAAATGCGTAATTAAAAATAGCAAAGTGGAAAATTAAAATGCTGTAATAAACTCGTTAAAGGTAATATAAAAACTTATTTACAAATATATGTGCCCCACAACTATTTCCTAAAGAGCAAACTCCTCGACGGTTCATGCGACGCTATCCATTCATGTAACAGATGATTTTCAGGAAAGAAACAACATACTGTAGTATGACCAAGCGGTTATTTCATTTAATGAAACGTTTACATTTTTCCTGAATCGCCCAGTTGTACCAAAACTTTACAATTTTTTAAGATATATTTTGCAGTAGATTTAGCATTTCTAATATGCAATGCTTGCTGCAGTTATGGAAATATGAAGTATAATTTTGGAGACTTCCGCTGTTATAATACGAATTAATTAAAAACCAGCTTAGCAAAATCTGTCAGTTATGAGCAGACATTCAGATAAATTACGAGTAGCCAAGAATGCGGTAGCGCTAGAAACTTATTTATAATCCTTAATTACATATAAAAATTTCAGCATTATAGAAATTAAACCACATCGTCAGCATCGGGTTGCGTAACGCAGACGTGGAATACTTTAAAATAGAACTCAAAAGGCAAAGTTGAACATGATCTGACAGGTACCTTGATCACTCGCTGTTAGGCCTGTCAATCTACAAACATTTCAATTTCCACTTCTGTCTGGGAGACTTTCGAATGCTCGCAATTTGGGCATTTAAGAGGTCAAGTTTTTACGTGCTGCATTTAACAGGTGTCAGCTTCGCAATTTCTCTTAGTACTTGCTTGATCTACATACCTGTTCTATTGTTTTGTTTCTGAACGGGTCTTATCCGTCGCATAAGATATGAAACACAGAGTTTAATAAATATGTAGTACTGTTTATATTAATTGAAACAGTAAACAGTGGTCTACCTGACGTAGGTGACAGCCCAAAATGTAAAATTTTTCGAAAAGTGGAAAACTGGGGTACCTCATTTTCCTCCTGTTATGTTATGAATGTTTAAAATAACTAACACGTTTTTAATGGAATGGAAAAATTATACCACGCCCTGAGCAGAGGTTTCATCAACAAGGAGATCACAAAAGCAACAACATTAGTGGTTTAAAGGCACAAGGGTCATAATAACATAGAAAAGAATCAACCTCAACATCTTCATGTAGAAGAGGATCCAACTACGTCTATATGTATGTATAAGCGATTTGAGGAGTATCTGATGATAGATGATTATTTAACGAGATCCATGTCTAGGGAGAGATTAAAAAAGATTAGAACAAATCCAGGTGAACGCGGAGAGAAATTTGACGTAAAACTATTAAAATACGAGTAGATACTAAATGCAACAGACGGAATCACTAAACACACACGAAATAAGCATATGTTCGAAGTTTAAAGATGTTATCCGCAGTACGACAAAACACGAGTTAATTTATTACAGAAATCAACAAATAGAAAAAAATAAAATTATAAGGAACCCAGAAGAGTCATGCTGGTTTGCAAAGAAAAGGAAAACATCCCTTAACAAACAGCATACGAAGTTAGAAGAGTCAGTTTAAAACACTAAAGGAAATGTACATATGTGTCCCCGGATTTAGTTTACAAGAGCGAAAGAAAATTTTTAGTTTTACATAAAAATGTGGTAGGAATTAAAATTCCTACTTGGTCTGAAACTAGCATCTCAGTTATTAAAACTTTGATTTATTTATACAGAGTGTTGGCAAAATCAAAAGTTTTTAAATCTTATTTTGCACTTAATTAGTTACTATTTGCCAAAAAAATTTAAAATTACATTCAACAACATTAAATAAAAATAACATCATTCAAACAATCCCCCACCATTTTCTTCACACAGTTCAAGCCTGGTACGGAACTCCTGAAAGCTGTTTTGGATTTCTTCAATAGTTAGCTGTATAGTTAGCTATATTCAGTAAATAAATGTTGTATTATTATTATTATTATTATTATTATTATTATTATTGATGCAACTGCCTCTCGTATGCAATTTTTTAATTTTCAGTATAATTTTTTAATGGTCGGTTGTAAACAATTTGTTTTAATAGTCGCCATAAATAAAAATCAAAAATTGTCAGGTCAGGACTTTTTGGTGACCATAAAATTGGTCCATTCCTGCCGATCCATCTATCTCCAAACTTTAAATTTAGCCAATCAGTAACATTGCAAGAAGAATGAGCCGGACAACCATCCTGTTGAAAATACATTGAATTTCGATATTGCTCAAGCAATTCATTTAAATTACCGTTAAAAATATTTTGTATCATATCCAGATAAGTAAGTTGATTTACATTGTTTTCGAAAAAACATAGTCCTGGTACAAAATGGCACACCAAAAATTAACTTTCTTAACATATTCTCGACTATTGAAAATGCGAAAATGGGGATTAGTATCACTCCAATATCTAATATGCTGTGATGTAACTGTCCCATTTGTAGAAAATGTTGCTTCGTCAGAAAATATAATATTTTTATAAAAATTTGTCACTTAAAATGTCATTTTCCATCCGCAAAAACAAAAATCTAGCCGTATTGCATCATCTCCTGTTTCCAAAGTACGATTAAAAATAGGTTTATAGAACCTTATTTTGTTGTTCTTCAGATTTTCTCGTACCGATTCCAACACTATAAGAATAGCAGGGTCTTATTCATTTTAACCTTGTTCACGGAACCAGTTTTTAACAATTTTGATACACGTTTGTGAAGACCCGTTCGAGATATATCAACAGTAGACATTTTTCTCTCTCTTTTCAACAACATACCGATAACTATTTTCCCCTGTCTCGTAACATTGTATTAAGTATACCTTTTGCTTTAATATTAGCATTTTTTACAAGGAAAATTATTCTTTACTAGTTTTAAACGTTTGCTATAACTTAAGTAAATCTTTTGTCAGCATTTCAAGGATAACAATACTTTTAAAAAGTTTTACTAGATTATACATATAAAATTCCAACTTTTTACATGTTTAATACACGCTGTATAAATAAATCAAAGTTTTAATAACTGAAATGGTAGTTTCACACCAAGCAGGAATTTTAATTCCTATAACATTTTAATGTAAAACTAAAAACAAAATTTAATTCCCTCTCGTAAACTCAATCTCGGGACATACTGTATATTGAAAGAGATGCAACAAACAACGCATAGCGGAAAAACATACTGTGCAAACAAAAAAGTCAAAAAATTATATCAGAAGAAGGAAAGATGCTACAGATGACAAGAACCCTTCTCAGAGCTCTCAAACAGGATGAGTGGATGAGGCACACACCAAAGCCGAAGAAGAACCATTTGTAAGAGAGATGTATTTGCTAATGAGAGATATCTAGAAAGTATTAGCAGTAGTTGTAGTAGTATTAGAAGTAATACAATAATAATAGTATTAACTATAATAATAATAATATGCCATCTGCGAAAATCAGCAGTACTACAAATCTGCCATGTAGTCCGAACATTTTTCATTACAAGATAAAGTGAATTGATTTCCTGTAGTAGAGAATTCGGTATAACCTCCAAACCGTAAAATTAAATACAATAATAATAATAATAATAATTGACAGAAGTGCGACCTTCACCAGCTCTTATATCTATAACAGGACTTGTTACTGAAAGATTGAAAAAGTCGTTTCAAGAACTATCTCTCCCAGAAGACCTTACAAAACAGATGTAGGTTCCTTAATGTAAAGTAATTGAGGTGAAATCCTCCTCTACAACTGCTAATCATTACTACCGGGTAAAAATTCGTGGGAAACAAACAAACATAATAATAATAATAATAACTTTATTCATTTTGTGTTTATTTACAAAAACGAATCGCAAGGAGAGGTTCAGCAAACGTTGCTCTACCACCCAATCTTGTACAAAGTTATTTATATCATTACAACTTACAGCCTAATGAATTTCGTGTATTACCGCAATATCAATAAACATAACAACTACACAAACTACAAAAAATTGCGACTATGTTATCTTGGCAGACTAGCGAAAATAGAAGAAGGAATCAACGTAGACTTTGCAGAGAAATAAGATGCATTCTATATTTTCTCTTGAATGCAACAATGTTTAATAAAAAGCATTCAGGTTTAAGTGAGTCAATTACTTGAAACATTTCATAAGTGCAATAAGATTTATATTTTTCAGATGTAGGGCGAAGATTAATATTGAGATTAACATTAAGTGAAACAGACCTAAAATGCATATTTGAATACAAATAAGCATTCTTCTATTGTGTGTAGACAACCTGCCCGCATCTTTGAGCTTATGTGACACACTACCTTCATTCATAATTAAGGAACTATTCGATAGCCATCCTAGACGAAAATAATTTTTAATCATGCTATATATAATTCTTTCAAACTCTTGATTTAGTGAAAACACAGTTTTATTACTCTAGTGGTTTTCATCCTCGCTGTGAATTAGATTGCTCTAATCCAACAGCCACATTCGTTTTGCTGTTTAGAATACTTTACACTTTACAAAGGTGGCGTAGGAAAAACGTAATGTAAAAGATCAAACCTTTTTGTTAAGTATTCTCTTTATTGTTGATAAATCGGCTGTTTACCCCTCAGGGGGCCAGCATCTATGATACTGGTACGGGCTTTGCAAATAGTCCCCCAGAAAAGGGGGTTGCGCGGTGGGCCTGCCCCTCACTTGCGTAAAAAAAATACAACTGGCAAAAAAACCCAGTAACAAGCCTCGGATGCAGGACGGATATAACCTACGACGACATAAGCAACGAAAATGGACTCTGAATGTTGGTATATGGAATGTTCGAGGATTAAAAAACAAACAACAAGAGGTTTTAGCGGAAATGGTAGAAAGCAAAATTGATATAGTTATACTTTCCGAAACTAAAAAGAAAGGTAATGGCTGCGAAAACACAAGTAATTACATTCATTGCTTCAGCGGAGTGGACAAAGATGTCAGAGCTAGAAGTGGTATCTGTATAATGATAAATAAAAACATGAAGAAATGGGTAAAAAATTGGGAGGCCATAAACGAACACATAATTAAACTAACAATACAAATAAGAGGTCATGCTATAACAATTGTTGGAGTATATGCACCTAATGAAAACTCTCCGTACCATATAAAGGAAGATTTTGATTCCACCTTAAGAGAAGTTATTGAAAAGATACCTGACAGTCACGAAATAATAATGGCTGGAGATTTGAACGCCAGGGTAGCCAGACAAGAGAGTAATCCAGTAGTTGGACCATATGGAGAAGATACAGTTAATTCTAATGGTGAAAGACTGATTGACATATGTACACTGTACGGACTCAGAATAACGAACACCTTCTTCGCCCATAAGGATATTCACAAATATACTTGGTACCAACACACTAGAGGTTTAAAATCCATAATTGACTACCTCATTACTAAACAACACTCTAAAATAAAAGTACAAGATGTCAGAGTTAAGCGAGGAGCTGTCTGCGGTAGCGACCATTGTTTGGTAACATCTAAAATATATATCCCGTTTACTAACAGAAACAAAGATGTCATTGAAAGTACTTCTAATTTAAGTAACGTAAATATCAAAAGATATAACTTAGAAAGTTTACACGACGATAGTACTGTATACCTGTACCAGAGAAGATTAGATGAAAAACTGACAGTAGAAGACAGAACAGCTGAGGAAGAGTACAAACATATAAAGGACAGTGTACAAGCTGCTGCAGAAGAAGCCCTTGGATTACATCAGCGAGAAATTAAGCCCTATTGGTGGAATAAGAAAATAGAGAAAAAAATTAGGAAGAAAAAACAGCTGTACTTACAATTCGATGTGAATATGTGGAACAATTTATAGGAGGTGCTAGAAATTCAGAAGCATGGAGAACAATAAAATCTTTAAAAACCAATACAAGCAACAAGATTAATTTAACAAGTATAATTCCCAGCCAATGGATAACACACTTCCAGAACCTTCTCGTAGAAAAAAGAACGCAATTTGCAGAACAGACTTATATTAGAAAACAAGAAAAACAATACCTGACCCTAGATACTGCACAAATACAAGAAGCAATTAAGTCACTAAAAATTAACAAATCGCCTGGTCCAGGAGGTATATATCCAGAGCTAATTAAGTATAGTACTCCTAAACTGACAGAGATGTTAAGAAACCTCTATGAAAGATGCCTAAATGGGGAAAGTTTACCTAACGAATGGAAAACCTCATATATGACCCCTATCTACAAAAAAGGCTCTCGAAGTGAACCGAAAAATTACAGAGGAATAGCTGTAATATGTACTATTGGGAGACTATATTCAAAAATTATAAGAAATTTAATAGAGAAAGAAATCGAAACAAAACAACCTGAAGAACAATCTGGTTTCAGGGCCGGTAGATCCACTATTGACAACATTTTTACTCTAAAACTGGCAATAGAAAAACGAATACAACGAGATAGAGAAACACATATAGCACTGATCGATCTCGAGAAGGCCTACGACAGTGTCCCTATCAAAAAATTATGGAAAGAATTGGAAGACCTTGACATAAATACAACCTTAATAAAAGCCACCATAGACTTATATAAAGACAACAATACAAAGATCAAAGTAGGTAATAAAACAACAGAAGCAATACAAACTACAAAAGGGATTAGACAAGGTTGCTGCCTATCACCAACTTCGTTCAAGATATATTTAGACAGAGCTTTACAGAAATGGCAGAACAAATGTAAGAACTTAGGATTGAGGATATGAGACGACATGCTTTACTCTCTTTATTTCGCTGACGATCAGGTTGTAATCGCTGAAGACCAGGATGATCTGAGTTACATGGTCAGGAAATTACTAGAAGCGTATGAACAAAGTGGACTAACCATAAACAAGGATAAGTCAGAATACATCGCCATAGGAATTAAAGAAACTGATAATCTACCTCTGGAAGATAACTTACACTTAAAAGGAGTAAATAAATGTAAATACCTAGGAGTTATTTTATTGATAAAAACGGGAACAGTAAGGAAGAAATAAATAACCGAATAAACAAAGGGCGAACCGTTATTAGGTCACTTAATTCTATTCTATGGGACAATAAGGTTAGAAAGAAAACAAAGAAAAGGATTTATAAAACAATGGTACAGAGTGTTATAACATATGGGGCAGAAGTGTGGGATATAAATTCAAGAAATAGAAGCAAACTGTTATCAACCGAAATGGATTGCTTACGAAGAAGCTGCAGGAAGTCAAGACTGGACAGAATACGAAATGTTACGATAAGAGAAATGATGGAAATGGAAGGAGATATAATTGACGAAGTGCAAAAACGACAATTGGTATGGTTTGGACACACTAACAGAATGCAAGAGACGAGATGGCCAAAGAAAGTACTGACATGGATACCACCGGAGAAAAGAAAACGGGGAAGACCTAGACGCAGCTGGAGAGATGAAATAGATGAAGCCATGACCCAAAGAGACCTCACGGAAGAAGACACATACAGAAGATTGGAATGGAAACTGGGGGCGGAAAAACGGCGTCAGCTGTAAAAAATCCGCATATATATATATATGTTGATAAATCGATAGTTTGAAATTTCTTGAATTCTCAAGGCGATATCTCAATTTTGTTTCGATATTTCACAACAAAAGTTGTAGCAATCCTTATATGTAGACGAAAAGAGAATTCTTCATCTCGAGCTGCTATATATTCATGAAGTTAAACCTTTGAATCTTCTGAGTGCTTACTTACGAGGAGGTATTGATGTCTTATTTTTAAGTGATTTTATTTGTCGGTTTAGCATCAATGCGCTATACAACAACGGTAACACGAGGCAATATGTGACACTTTAGTTACATGTGGGGTTTATGCATATCCAAATTATCACAAAGTTAATACACTAAAAGTTTTTATTACAAAATAGTCTTCTGTTTAGTTGCTATCAGTAACTGTAGAGTCTTCTAACGATAAGAGGCAGTTTGGTGGTAGTCTTTTTGTTTTAAAACGCGTCATTGTTCGTTGTTTTGAAGTTTTGCAAAATAGTTCTTAGCACTCACAAGATTAAACTCTTTTATTGCAAGCACTGAAAGCTCTTCGTGTAGCTGTCCGTTTCGTACAAGCCACGCTGCATTTCATATTCTACGTAGCACTTTATATTGGTTTTTGAGGTCTTCCCCACAACAGGTTTGCATACGTTAGGATTGGTCAAATTACGCTTTTGTATAACAGAGTATTGATGTCTAGTTAGCCTAGGATAAATTGGGGTATCGTACAATCATTAGGTACCGTTATTTGAAGAGGTTTAAATCAGATTTACAAATATATATGATGAATGGTGATCAATGCCCTTCATATGCGACTATGAATGATTGGATTACATAATTAGAAAGAGGTCAATTTCCGGTTGAAGATAATAACAGACCACGAAGACCGATTTCTGTGTCTACTCCCGAAAGTATTCATGCTGTTTACGATATAATATTATCAGACCCTTGAATTGTGAAACGAATATCTAAGACACTGAATGTTTTCTATGAACTCTTTCATCACATACTTTACGTCGATGTGGATATGAATATATTCTGCAAACTGAATCCCCAAATCCTTAAATATCGATCAAAATCGAGCAAAATGGAAACATCGTTCAGTATGTGCCTGTTTTGAAGAAGATACTGACTTCTTAAGCCGGGTTGTTACAATAAATGAAATATGGGTACATTTCTAGTACACAGAAGAAAAACAGCAGTCCATGGAATGGAAGCACTCTGGTTCGCCAAGCCCTAAGAAGTTTCGTGCACAAACATTTGCAGGAAATATTATTGTCTTAATTTTAGAGCTAAGCCTGGGGTTATCATAATTGATTACTCTATAAGGGTAAATCAATAATTGAACAATATTAGTCTACATTACTGACCTCTACGAGAAGAAGTAGTGGAAAAAAGACGCGGAATGTTGGTCAAAGGTGTCTTGTCTTTGACAACATACCTGTACACAAGTCGCAGATTCCATGAATATAATTTGTGACCTAGGGTCAAGGTTCAATTTACTCGAACACGCCCTTATTCACCATATCTGGCTCTCTCGGGCTATTATTTCGTCCATTAAATGAAAGAATTTGATATAATGTAAATCTTCTTCTAACTAAAAGCTAATAGAAGCTGTGGAAGGCTAGTTTGTAGAGCAAGAAATTTTTTTAAAAGGTTTGGTGGCATTGCAGATTCGTCGTAATAAGTGTGCTACATTAAAAGGAGACTATTTTGAATAATAAAATATTTTAGGTTTGAAAATTTGTGTTCTGCTATAGTAGGCTAAAAACATATCAATAGACCCTCGTATCACCTACACCTAGAGAGTATTCTAGTTTAGCCAGTATGATGTTGAATAACTACAGGTTGATCTTTTATATTTAGAATTAGTACCAAGAAAGGGTTATTTAAATTTAATATTTACCTTTCCTCCTCTGGACAGATATGATCTCCTCCGAGGCTTGCAGACGTGCACCCTGCGGTGCCGAGAGCCACCAACATCAAAAGCCACATTCCTGCTCAGGTCCGTATCAGCTGCTCTTGGGGCCCCCTAAACAACATTCATTGCGTTAATGCAGAGGCCAAAAGTAGGAGATACAGGATGTTATAAATAAGGGGGCTCTAGAGCGGGTCAGCATTTCCAAGGCTTCGTGCTGCAACCTACATGAGAAATTATCGCTCCGAAGATGAAGCAATGGCCGAGATCGTTCGAAAATCTGCTTTTGAAGATTTTTGCAACGCGTCGGCTTCGAAAACGGCTTATTCAAATTATGAAACTATATCCGTGTCAATGCTAACTGCAATCCCGTCGCGCCGCTTGCTAATTTGCTAGCATTTAAAGCGTTACCCAAGAGGGCTGCAGAGCGCGTTACATAAAATTTCGACATTTCGGCGCATCTCCCTGTTTGGTGGAAGCGCCGGTAAGAGCTGTAGTGCAAACCAACGAAAGCAAAAGTGGCGCCAAGTGTGTTCTAAAAAACCGCAACTTTCTAGATCACTGCCCCAGGCCTGGTCTCGTTTAAATTTACGTACGGCCAGACTGTGATTAAAAGCTTGTCGTTTTATCTCATTACTGATTTCTTTGCGAAGTTGCGTAACCATCCCGCGTTTATATCCTATTTATTTAATTATAATTTGTTTTTATGGGAGCGAGTGCGTGCTTCAGCGAATTCCGGCCGCGAAAGTTTCATTGATAACGACTCTAGTTGCTTATGCTTTCTGTTTTGCCTGAATGTGGAGTACTACTACTCAATTGCTTAATTACTTCAATTATTTATTAATAGATGCCCTAAAAAGCTACTGAATGAATTTATTAGTCCTTGCAAGATAGATAGGTGTTTGCGTTATTTATCATACTGCTACGAAAGGGTTAAGATATATGGATTTCTATAGAATTAGTGCTGGTGAACTGAGCTGAAATGTAACTTAGGTTATGGATGAGGTTTTCTGAGAACAAAACCCTCTATTTGTTGTTCGATTAACAGGATCCTAGTTAAGTTATGCGAAATTTCGGCAAAGAAATACGTTCGAGTTACTATTTTAAGGAATTTTAATATTCGAATATTTTCCAAATGAGGAATTATCTAATATATATTTTCAAGAAAAGTTATATATCGATGGCGATGCTGTTTAGATCAACAGCGCAGAACAACATTGGTGACATGAATGATTACACAGAGCAAAGTGTTCAGATTCAACTTCCATTACTAGAGTGCAATTATCCTACACGACATAAAATATCTACATATTTTTTTCAAACAATATTAACGATATTTTGTTACCCGTGGAGAGCGGCGTTTTCGAGATAGGATTTTTCGAATCGGTCTTGTCGTCGTTCTGATTTTTTCCGCCGTTGTCGCTGCAAGCGCGTTCTGTTTTTCGGGAGCCGCTGGTGATTTCCTACCATTTGGTCT
>CALNHX010009293.1:0-51349 GCA_940337035.1 Agriotes lineatus | reverse complement strand
TCTTAGACGTCCTAGATGTCCCATATGTCCTTAACGTCCCAGACGTCCCAAATGTCTCATATGTCCCATTTGTCCCTAATGTCCCAGGCGTCCTAGATGTTGCATATGTCCATAACGTCCCAGACATCTAAAATGTCCCATATGTCCCTAATGTTCCAGGCGTTCTAAATGTCCCATATGCCCTCAACGTCCCAGACGTCCCAGACGTCCTAGATGTCCCATATGTCCTTAACGTTCCAGACGTCCCAGATGTCCCATATGTCCTTAACGTCCCAGACGTCTCAGATGTCCCATATGTCCCATATGTCCCTAATGTCCCAGGCGTCCCAGATGTCCCATATGTCCCATATGTCACTAATGTGCCAGGCGTCCTAAATGTCTCATATGTCCTTAACGTCCCAGACGTCCCAGACGTCCTAGATGTCCCATATGTCCTTAACGTCCCAGACGTCTTAGATGTCCCATATGTCCCTAACGTCCCAGACGTCCCAGATGTCCCATATGTTCCATATGTCCCTAATGTCCCAAGCGTCCTAGATGTTCCATATGTCCCTAACGTCCCAGACGTCCTAAATGTCCCATATGTCCCATATGTCCCTAATGTCCCAGGCGTCCCAGATGTCCCATATGTCCCATATGTCACTAATGTGCCAGGCGTCCTAAATGTCTCATATGTCCTTAACGTCCCAGACGTCCCAGACGTCCTAGATGTCCCATATGTCCTTAACATCCCAGACTTCTTAGATGTCCCATATGTCCCTAACGTCCCAGACGTCCCAGATGTCCCATATGTTCCATATGTCTCTAATGTCCCAAGCGTCCTAGATGTTCCATATGTCCCAGACGTCCCATACGTCCTAGATGTCGAATATGTCCCTAACGTCCCAGACGTCCCAGATGTCCCATTTGTCCTACATGTCCCTAATGTCCCAGGCGTCCTAGATGTTCCATATGTCCCTAACATCCCAGACGTCCCAGCTGTCCCATATGGCCCTAACGTCCTAGACGTTTCAGATGTCCCATATGTCCCTAATGTCCCAGGCGTTATATATCATCCATATGACCCTAACGTCTCAGACGTTCTAAATGCCCCATATGTCCTTAACGTCCCAGACGTCCCAGACGTCCCAGATGTCTTATATGTCCTTAACGTCCCAGACGTCTCAGATGTCCCATATGTCCCTAACGTCCCAGACGTCCCAGATGTCCCATATGTCCCATATGTCCCTTATGTCCCAGGCGTCCTAGATGTCCCATACGTCCCTAATGTCCCACGCGTCCCAAATGTCCCATATGTCCTTAACGTCCCAGGCGTCCTAGTTGTTCCATATGTCCCTAACGTCCCAGACGTCCTAAATGTCCCATATGTCCCTAATGTTCCAGGCGTTCTAAATGTCCCATATGTCCTCAACGTCCCAGACGTCCCAGACGTCCTAGATGTCCCATATGTCCTTAACGTTCCAGACGTCCCAGATGTCCCATATGTCCCTAATGTCCCAGACGTCTCAGATGTCCCATATGTCCCATATGTCCCTAATGTCCCAGGCGTCCCAGATGTCCCATATGTCCCATATGTCCCTAATGTCCCAGGCGTCCTAAATGTCTCATATGTCCTTAACGTCCCAGACGTCCCAGACGTCCTAGATGTCCTATATGTCCTTAACGTCCCAGACGTCTTAGATGTCTCATATGTCCCTAACGTCCCAGACGTCCCAGATGTTCCATATGTTCCATACGTCCCTAATGTCCCAAGCGTCCTAGATGTTCCATATGTCCCTAACGTCCCAGACGTCCTAAATGTCCCATATGCTCCTAACGTCCCAGACGTCCCAGTTGTCCCGTATGTCCCTAACGTCCCAGACGTCCCAGACGTCCCAAATGTCCCATTTGTCCCTAACGTCTTAGACGTCCCAGCTGTCCCGTATGTCCCTAACGTCCCAGACGTCCCAGACGTCTTAGATGTCCCATACGTTCCTAACGTCCCAGACGTCCTAGATGTCCTATATGTCCCTAACGTCTTAGACGTCCCAAACGTCCCAGATGTTCCATATGTCCCATATGTCCTTAATGTTCCAGGCGTTCCAGATGTCCCATACGTCCCATATGTCCCTAATGTTCCAGGCTTTCTAAATGTTCCATATGTCCCTAACGTTGCAGACGTCCTAAATGTCCCATATGTCCCTAACGTTTCAGACGTCCCAGATGTCCCATATGTCCCTAACGTCCCAGACGTCTCAGATGTCTCATATGTCCCATATGTCCCATATGTCCCTAATGTCCCAAGCGTCCCAGATGTCCCATATGTCCCATATATCACTAATGTCCCAGGCGTCCTAAATGTCCCATATGTCCTTAATGTCCCAGACGTCCCATACGTCCTAGATGTCCCATATGTCCCTAACGTCCCAGACGTCCCAGATGTCCCATTTGTCCTACATGTCCCTAATGTCCCAGGCGTCCTAGATGTTCCATCTGTTCCTAACATCCCAGACGTCCTAGCTGTCCCGTATGTCCCTAACGTCCTAGACGTTTCAGATGTCCCATATGTCCCTAATGTCCCAGGCGTTATAGATCATCCATATGACCCTAACGTCTCAGACGTTCTAAATGCCCCATATGTCCTTAACGTCCCAGACGTCCCAGACGTCCCAGATGTCTTATATGTAGTTAACGTCCCAGACGTCTCAGATGTCCCATATGTCCCTAACGTCCCAGACGTTCCAGATGTCCCATATGTCCCATATGTCCCTAATGTCCCAGGCGTCCTAGATGTCCCATACGTCCCTAATGTCCCACGCGTCCCAAATGTCCCATATGTCCTTAACGTCCCAGACGTCCTAGATGTCCCATATGTCCTTAACGTCCCAGACGTCCCAAATGTTTCATATGTCCCATTTGTCCCTAATGTCCAGGCGTCCTAGATGTTCCATATGTCCCTAACGTCCCAGACGTCCTAAATGTCCCATATGTCCCTAATGTTCCAGGCGTTCTAAATGTCCCATATGTCCTCAACGTCCCAGACGTCCCAGACGTCCTAGATGTCCCATATGTCCTTAACGTTCCAGACGTCCCAGATGTCCCATATGTCCCTAACGTCCCAGACGTCTCAGATGTCCCATATGTCCCATATGTCCCTAATGTCCCAGGCGTCCCAGATGTCCCATATGTCCCATATGTCCCTAATGTCCCAGGCGTCCTAAATGTCTCATATGTCCTTAACGTCCCAGCCGTCCCAGACGTCCTAGATGTCCTATATGTCCTTAACGTCCCAGACGTCTTAGATGTCCCATATGTCCCTAACGTCCCAGACGTCCCAGATGTCCCATATGTTCCATACGTCCCTAATGTCCCAAACGTCCTAGATGTTCCATATGTCTCTAACGTCCCAGACGTCCTAAATGTCCCGTATGCTCCTAACGTCCCAGACGTCCCAGTTGTCCCGTATGTCCCTAACGTCCCAGACGTCCCAGACGTCCCAAATGTCCCATATGTCCCTAACGTTTTAGACGTCCCAGCTGTCCCGTATGTCCCTAACGTCCCAGACGTCCCAGACGTCTTAGATGTCCCATACGTTCCTAACGTCCCAGACGTCCTAGATGTCCTATATGTCCCTAACGTCTTAGACGTCCCAAACGTCCCAGATGTTCCATATGTCCCATATGTCCTTAATGTTCCAGGCGTCCCAGATGTCCCATACGTCCCATATGTCCCTAATGTTCCAGGCTTTCTAAATGTTCCATATGTCCCTAACGTTGCAGACGTCCTAAATGTCCCATATGTCCCTAACGTCTTAGACGTCCCAGCTGTCCCGTATGTCCCTAACGTCCCAGACGTCCCAGACGTCTTAGATGTCCCATACGTTCCTAACGTCCCAGACGTCCTAGATGTCCTATATGTCCCTAACGTCTTAGACGTCCCAAACGTCCCAGATGTTCCATATGTCCCATATGTCCTTAATGTTCCAGGCGTCCCAGATGTCCCATACGTCCTATATGTCCCTAATGTTCCAGGCGTTCTAAATGTCCCATATGCCCTCAACGTCCCAGACGTCCCAGACGTCCTAGATGTCCCATATGTCCTTAACGTTCCAGACGTCCCAGATGTCCCATATGTCCCTAACGTCCCAGACGTCTCAGATGTCCCATATGTCCCATATGTCCCTAATGTCCCAGGCGTCCCAGATGTCCCATATGTCCCATATGTCACTAATGTGCCAGGCGTCCTAAATGTCTCATATTTCCTTAACGTCCCAGACGTCCCAGACGTCCTAGATGTCCCATATGTCCTTGACGTCCCAGACGTCTTAGATGTCCCATATGTCCCTAACGTCCCAGACGTCCCATATGTCTTATATGTTCCATATGTCCCTAACGTCCCAGACGTCCTAAATGTCCCATATGCCCCTAACGTCCCAGACGTCCCAGCTGTCCCGTATCTCCCTGAAGTCCGAGACGTCCCAGACGTCCTAAATGTCCCATATGTCCCTAACGTCTTAGACGTCCCAGCTGTCCCGTATGTCCCTAACGTCCCAGACGTCCCAGACGTCTTAGATGTCCCATACGTTCCTAACGTCCCAGACGTCCTAGATGTCCTATATGTCCCTAACGTCTTAGACGTCCCAAACGTCCCAGATGACCCATATGTCCCATATGTCCCTAATGTTCCAGGCGTCCCAGATGTCCCATACGTCCCATATGTCCCTTATGTTCCAGGCTTTCTAAATGTTCCATATGTCCCTAACGTCCCAGACGTCCTAAATGTCCCATATGTCCCTAACGTCCCAGACGTCCCAGCTGTCCCGTATGTCCCTAACGTCCCAGACATCCCAGACGGCCTAGATGTCCCATATGTCCCTAACGTCCCAGACGTCCCAGATGTCCTATACGTCCCATATGTCCCTAATGTCCCAGGCTTCCTAAATGTTCCATATGTCCCTAACGTCCCAGACGTCCTAAATGTCCCATATGTCCCTAATGTCCCATATGACCCTAACGTCCCAGACGTCCCAGACGTCCTAGATGTCCCATATGTCCCTAACGTCTCAGACGTCCTAGATGTTTTATATGTCCCTAACGTCCCAGACGTCCCAAATGTCCCATATGTCCCCTATGTCCCTAATGTCCCAGGCGTCCTAAATGCTTCATATGTCCCTAACGTCTCAGACGTCCTAGATGTATTATATGTCCCTAACGTCCCAGAAGTCCAGATGTCCCATATGTCCCATATGTCCCTAATGTCCCAGGCGTCCTAAATGTTTCATATGTCCCTAACGTCCCAGACGTCCTAAATTTCCTATATGTCCCTAACGTCCCAGACGTCCCTGCTGTCCCGTATGTCCCTAACGTCCCAGACGTCCCAGGCGTCCTAGATGTCCCATATGTCCCTAACGTTTCAGACGTCCCAGATGTCCCATATGTCCCTAACGTCCCAGACGTCTCAGATGTCTCATATGTCCCATATGTCCCATATGTCCCTAATGTGCCAAGCGTCCCAGACGTCCCATATGTCCCATATATCACTAATGTCCCAGGCGTCCTAAATGTCCCATATGTCCTTAATGTCCCAGACGTCCCATACGTCCTAGATGTCCCATATGTTCCTAACGTCCCAGACGTCTCAGATGTCCCATTTGTCCTACATGTCCCTAATGTCCCAGGCGTCCTAGATGTTCCATATGTCCCTAACATCCCAGACGTCCTAGCTGTCCCGTATGTCCCTAACGTCCTAGACGTTTCAGATGTCCCATATGTCCCTAATGTCCTAGGCGTTATAGATCATCCATATGACCCTAACGTCCCAGACGTTCTAAATGCCCCATATGTCTTTAACGTCCCAGACGTCCCAGACGTCCCAGATATCTTATATGTCCTTAACGTCCCAGACGTCTCAGGTATCTCATATGTCCCTAACGTCTCAGACGTCCCAGATGTCCCATATGTCCCATATGTCCCTAATGTCCCAGGCGTCCTAGATGTCCCATACTTCCCTAATGTCCCACGCGTCCCAAATGTCCCATATGTCCTTAACGTCCCAGACGTCCTAGATGTTCCATATGTCCTTAACGTTCCAGACGTCCCAAATGTTTCATATGTCCCATTTGTCCCTAATGTCCCAGGCGTCCTAGATGTTCCATATGTCCCTAACGTCCCAGACGTCCTAAATGTCCCATATGTCCCTAATGTTCCAGGCGTTCTAAATGTCCCATATGTCCTCAACGTCCCAGACGTCCCAGACGTCCTGGATGTCCCATATGTCCTTAACGTTCCAGACGTCCCAGATGTCCCATATGTCCCATATGTCCCTAATGTCCCAGGCGTCCCAGATGTCCCATATGTCCCATATGTCCCTAATGTCCCAGGCGTCCCAGATGCCCCATATGTCCCATATGTCCCTAATGTCCCAGGCGTCCTAAATGTCTCATATGTCCTTAACGTCCCAGACGTCCCAGACGTCCTAGATGTCCTATATGTCCTTAACGTCCCAGACGTCTTAGATGTCCCATATGTCCCTAACGTCCCAGACGTCCCAGATGTCCCATATGTTCTATACGTCCCTAATGTCCCAAGCGTCCTAGATGTTCCATATGTCCCTAACGTCCCAGACGTCCTAAATGTCCCATATGCTCCTAACGTCCCAGACGTCCCAGTTGTCCCGTATGTCCCTAACGTCCCAGACTTCCCAGACGTCCCAAATGTCCCATACGTCCCTAACGTCTTAGACGTCCCAGCTGTCCCGTATGTCCCTAACGTCCCAGACGTCCCAGACGTCTTAGATGTCCCATACGTTCCTAACGTCCCAGACGTCCTAGATGTCCTATATGTCCCTAACGTCTTAGACGTCCCAAACGTCCCAGATGGTCCATATGTCCCATATGTCCTTAATGTTCCAGGCGTCCCAGATGTCCCATACGTCCCATATGTCCCTAATGTTCCAGGCTTTCTAAATGTTCCATATGTCCCTAACGTTGCAGACGTCCTAAATGTCCCATATGTCCCTAACGTCCCAGACGTCCCAGCTGTTCCGTATGTATCTAACGTCCCAGACGTCCCAGACGTCCTAAATGTCCCATATGTCCCTAACGTCTTAGACGTCCCAGCTGTCCCGTATGTCCCTAACGTCCCAGACGTCCCAGACGTCTTAGATGTCCCATACGTTCCTAACGTCCCAGACGTCCTAGATGTCCTATATGTCCCTAACGTCTTAGACGTCCCAAACGTCCCAGATGTCCCATATGTCCCATATGTCCCTAATGTTCCAGGCGTCCCAGATGTCCCATACGTCCCATATGTTCCTTATGTTCCAGGCTTTCTAAATGTTCCATATGTCCCTAACGTCCCAGACGTCCTAAATGTCCCATATGTCCCTAACGTCCCAGACGTCCCAGCTGTCCCGTATGTCCCTAACGTCCCAGACATCCCAGACGGCCTAGATGTCCCATATGTCCCTAACGTCCCAGACGTCCCAGATGTCCTATACGTCCCATATGTCCCTAATGTCCCAGGCTTCCTAAATGTTTCATATGTCCCTAACGTCCCAGACGTCCTAAATGTCCCATATGTCCCTAATGTCCCATATGACCCTAACGTCCCAGACGTGCCAGACGTCCTAGATGTCCCATATGTCCCTAACGTCTCAGACGTCCTAGATGTTTTATATGTCCCTAACGTCCCAGACGTCCCAAATGTCCCATATGTCCCCTATGTCCCTAATGTCCCAGGCGTCCTAAATGCTTCATATGTCCCTAACGTCTCAGACGTCCTAGATGTATTATATGTCCCTAACGTCCCAGAAGTCCAGATGTCCCATATGTCCCATATGTCCCTAATGTCCCAGGCGTCCTAAATGTTTCATATGTCCCTAACGTCCCAGACGTCCTAAATGTCCCATATGTCCCTAACGTCCCAGACGTCCCTGCTGTCCCGTATGTCCCTAACGTCCCAGACGTCGCAGGCGTCCTAGATGTCCCATATGGCCCTAACGTTTAAGACGTCCCAGATGTCCCATATGTCCCTAACGTCCCAGACGTCTCAGATGTCCCATATGTCCCATATGTCCCATATGTCCCTAATGTGCCAAGCGTCCCAGATGTCCCATATGTCCCATATATCACTAATGTCCCAGGCGTCCTAAATGTCCCATATGTCCTTAATGTCCCAGACGACCCATACGTCCTAGATGTCCCATATGTCCCTAACGTCCCAAACGTCCCAGATGTCCCATATGTCCCATATGTCCCTAATGTTCCAGGCGTCCCAGATGTCCCATACGTCCCATATGTCCCTTATGTTCCAGGCATTCTAAATGTTCCATATGTCCCTAACGTCCCAGACGTCCTAAATGTCCCATATGTCCCTAACGTCCCAGACGTCCCAGCTGTCCCGTATGTCCCTAACGTCCCAGACATCCCAGACGGCCTAGATGTCCCATATGTCCCTAACGTCCCAGACGTCCCAGATGTCCTATACGTCCCATATGTCCCTAACGTCCCAGGCTTATTAAATGTTCCATATGTCCCTGACGTCCCAGACGTCCTAAATGTCCCATATGTCCCTAATGTCCCATATGACCCTAACGTCCCAGACGTCCCAGACGTCCTAGATGTCCCATATGTCCCTAACGTCTCAGACGTCCTAGATGTTTTATATGTCCCTAACGTCCCAGACGTCCCAAATGTCCCATATGTCCCCTATGTCCCTAATGTCCCAGGCGTCCTAAATGCTTCATATGTCCCTAACGTCCCAGACGTCCTAAATGTCCCATATGTCCCTAACGTCCTAGACGTCCCAGACGTCTTAGATGTCCCATATGTCCCTAACGTCTCAGACGTCCTAGATGTATTATATGTCCCTAACGTCCCTGACGTCCAGATGTCCCATATGTCCCATATGTCCCTAATGTCCCAGGCGTCCTAAATGTTTCATATGTCCCTAACGTCCCAGACGTCCTAAATGTCCCATATGTCCCTAACGTCCCAGACGTCCCTGCTGTCCCGTATGTCCCTAACGTCCCAGACGTCCCAGGCGTCCTAGATGTCCCATATGTCCCTAACGTCCCAGACGTCTCAGATGTCCCATATGTCCCATATGTCCCATATGTCCCTAATGTCCCAAGCGTCCCAGATATCCCATATGTCCCATATATCACTAATGTCCCAGGCGTCCTAAATGTCCCATATGTCCTTAATGTCCCAGACGTCCCATACGTCCTAGATGTCCCATACGTCCCTAACGTCCCAGACGTCCCGGATGTCCCATTTGTCCTACATGTCCCTAATGTCCCAGGCGTCCTAGATGTTCCATATGTCCCTAACATCCCAGACGTCCTAGCTGTCCCGTATGTCCCTAACGTCCTAGACGTTTCAGATGTCCCATATGTCCCTAATGTCCCAGGCGTTATAGATCATCCATATGACCCTAACGTCTCAGACGTTCTAAATGCCCCATATGTCCTTAACGTCCCAGACGTCCCAGACGTCCCAGATGTCTTATATGTCCTTAACATCCCAGACGTCTCAGATGTCCCATATGTCCCTAACGTCCCAGACGTCCCAGATGTCCCATATGTCACATATGTCCCATATGTCCCTAATGTCCCAGACGTCCTAGATGTCCCATACGTCCCTAATGTCCCACGCGTCCCAAATGTCCCATATGTCCTTAACGTCCCAGACGTCCTAGATGTTCCATATGTCCTTAACGTCCCAGACGTCCCAAATGTTTCATATGTCCCATTTGTCCCTAATGTCCCAGGCGTCCTAGATGTTCCATATGTCCCTAACGTCCCAGACGTCCTAAATGTCCCATATGTCCCTAATATTCCAGGCGTTCTAAATGTCCCATATGTCCTCAACGTCCCAGACGTCCCAGACGTCCTAGATGTCCCATATGTCCTTAACGTTCCAGACGTCCCAGATGTCCCATATGTCCCTAACGTCCCAGACGTCCCAGACGTCCCAAATGTCCCATATGTCCCTAACGTCTTAGACGTCCCAGCTGTCCCGTATGTCCCTAACGTCTCAGACGTCCCAGACGTCTTAGATGTCCCATACGTTCCTAACGTCCCAGACGTCCTAGATGTCCTATATGTCCCTAACGTCTTAGACGTCCCAAACGTCCCAGATGTTCCATATGTCCCATATGTCTTTAATGTTCCAGGCGTCCCAGATGTCCCATACGTCCCATATGTCCCTAATGTTCCAGGCTTTCTAAATGTTCCATATGTCCCTAACGTTGCAGACGTCCTAAATGTCCCATATGTTCCTAACGTCCCAGACGTCCCAGCTGTTCCGTATGTATCTAACGTCCCCAGATATCCCAGACGGCCTAGATGTCCCATATGTCCCTAACGTCCCAGACGTCCCAGATGTCCCATACGTCCCATATGTCCCTAATGTCCCAGGCTTCCTAAATGTTCCATATGTCCCAAACGTCCCAGACGTCCTAGATGTCCCATATGTTCTTTCCGTCTCAGACGTCTTAGATGTATTATATGTACCTAACGTCCCAGACGCCCCAGATGTCCCATATGTCCCATATGTCCCATATGTCCCTAATGTCCCAGGCGTCCTAAATGTTTCATATGTCCCTAACGTCCCAGACGTCCTAATGTCCCATATGTCCCTAACGTCCCAGACGTCCCTGTTGTCCCGTATGTCCCTAACGTTCCAGACGTCCCAAGCGTCATAGATGTCCCATATGTCCCTAACGTCCCAGACGTCTCAGATGTCCCATATGTCCCTAACGTCCCAGACGTCTCAGATGTCCCATATGTCCCATATGTTCAATATCCCATATGTTCAATATGTCCCTAATGTCCCAAGCGTCCCAGATGTCCCATATGTCCCATATATCCCTAATGTCCCAGGCGTCCTAAATGTCCCATATGTCCTTAACGTCCCAGCCGTCCCATACGTCCTAGATGTCCCATATGTCCCTAACGTCCCAGACGTCCCAGATGTCCCATTTGTCCTACATGTCCCTAATGTCCCAGGCGTCCTAGATGTTCCATATGTCCCTGACATCCCAGACGTCCTAGCTGTCCCGTATGTCCCTAACGTCCTAGACGTCCCAGATGTCCCATATGTCCCATATGTCCCATATGTCCCTAATGTCCCAGGCGTTATAGATCATCCATATGACCCTAACGTCCCAGACGTTCTAAATGCCCCATATGTCCTTAACGTCCCAGACGTCTCAGACGTCCCAGATGTCTTATATGTCCTTAACGTCCCAGACGTCTCAGATGTCCCATATGTCCCTAACGTCCCAGACGTCCCAGATGTCCCTTATGTCCCATATGTCCCTAATGTCCCAGGCGTCCTAGTTGTCCATACGTCCCTAATGTCCCACGCGTCCCAAATGTCCCATATGTCCTTAACGTCCCAGACGTCCTAGATGTCCCATATGTCCTTAACGTCCCAGACGTCCCAAATGTTTCATATGTCCCATTTGTCCCTAATGTCCAAGTGTCCTAGATGTTCCATATGTCCCTAACGTCCAGACGTCCTAAATGTCCCATATGTCCCTAACGTCCCAGACGTCCCAGCTGTCCCGTATGTCCCTAACGTCCCAGACATCCCAGACGGCCTGGATGTCCCATATGTCCCTAACGTCCCAGACGTCCCTGCTGTCCAGTATGTCCCTAACGTCCCAGACGTCCCAGGCGTCCTAGATGTCCCATATGTCCCTAACGTTTCAGACGTCCCAGATGTCCCATATGTCCCTAACGTCCCAGACGTCTCAGATGTCCCATATGTCCCATATGTCCCATATGTCCCTAATGTCCCAAGCGTCCCAGATGTCCCATATGTCCCATATATCACTAATGTCCCAGCGTCCTAAATGTCCCATATGTCCTTAATGTCCCAGACGTCCCATACGTCCTAGATGTCCCATACGTCCCTAACGTCCCAGACGTCCCAGATGTCCCATTTGTCCTACATGTCCCTAATGTCCCAGGCGTCCTAGATGTTCCATATGTCCCTAACATCCCAGACGTCCTAGCTGTCCCGTATGTCCCTAACGTCCTAGACGTTTCAGATGTCCCATATGTCCCTAATGTCCCAGGCGTTATAGATCATCCATATGACCCTAACGTCTCAGACGTTCTAAATGCCCCATATGTCCTTAACGTCCCAGACGTCCCAGACGTCCCAGATGTCTTATATGTCCTTAACGTCCCAGACGTCTCAGATGTCCCATATGTCCCATATGTCCTTAACGTCCCAGACGTCCTAGATGTTCCATATGTCCTTAACGTCCCAGATGTCCCAAATGTTTCATATGTCCCATTTGTCCCTAATGTCCCAGGCGTCCTAGATGTTCCATATGTCCCTAACGTCCCAGACGTCCTAAATGTCCCATATGTCCCTAACGTTCCAGGCGTTCTAAATGTCCCATATGTCCTCAACGTCCCAGACGTCCCAGACGTCCTAGATGTCCCATATGTCCTTAACGTTCCAGACGTCCCAGATGTCCCATATGTTCCTAACGTCCCAGACGTCTCAGATGTCCCATATGTCCCATATGTCCCTAATGTCCCAGGCGTCCCAGATGTCCCATATGTCCCATATGTCCCTAATGTCCCAGGCGTCCTAAATGTCTCATATGTCCTTAACGTCCCAGACGTCCAGTCGTCCTAGATGTCCTATATGTCCTTAACGTCCCAGACGTCTTAGATGTCCCATATGTCCCTAACGTCCCAGACGTCCCAGATGTCCCATATGTTCCATACGTCCCTAATGTCCCAAGCGTCCTAGATGTTCCATATGTCCCTAACGTCCCAGACGTCCTAAATGTCCCATATGCTCCTAACGTCCCAGACGTCCAGTTGTCCCGTATGTCCTAACGTCCCAGACGTCCCAGACGTCCCAAATGTCCCATATGTCCCTAACGTCTTAGACGTCCCAGCTGTCCCGTATGTCCCTAACGTCCCAGACGTCCCAGACGTCTTAGATGTCCCATACGTTCCTAACGTCCCAGACGTCCTAGATGTCCTATATGTCCCTAACGTCTTAGACGTCCCAAACGTCCCAGATGTTCCATATGTCCCATATGTCCTTAATGTTCCAGGCGTCCCAGATGTCTCATACGTCCCATATGTCCCTAATGTTCCAGGCTTTCTAAATGTTCTATATGTCCCTAACGTTGCAGACGTCCTAAATGTCCCATATGTCCCTAACGTCCCAGACGTCCTAGCTGTTCCGTATGTATCTAACGTCCCAGACATCCCAGACGGCCTAGATGTCCCATATGTCCCTAACGTCCCAGACGTCCCAGATGTCCCATACGTCCCATATGTCCCTAATGTCCCAGGCTTCCTAAATGTTCCATATGTCCCAAACGTCCCAGACGTCCTAGATGTCCCATATGTTCCTTCCGTCTCAGACGTCCTAGATGTATTATATGTACCTAACGTCCCAGACGCCCCAGATGTCCCATATGTCCCATATGTCCCATATGTCCCTAATGTCCCAGGCGTCCTAAATGTTTCATATGTCCCTAACGTCCCAGACGTCCTAAATGTCCCATATGTCCCTAACGTCCCAGACGTCCCTGTTGTCCCGTATGTCCCTAACGTTCCAGACGTCCCAAGCGTCATAGATGTCCCATATGTCCCTAACGTCCCAGACGTCTCAGATGTCCCATATGTCCCTAACGTCCCAGACGTCTCAGATGTCCCATATGTCCCATATGTTCAATATCCCATATGATCAATATGTCCCTAATGTCCCAGGCGTCCTAAATGTCCCATATGTCCTTAACGTCCCAGCCGTCCCATACGTCCTAGATGTCCCATATGTCCCTAACGTCCCAGACGTCCCAGATGTCCCATTTGTCCTACATGTCCCTAATGTCCCAGGCGTCCTAGATGTTCCATATGTCCCTGACATCCCAGACGTCCTAGCTGTCCCGTATGTCTCTAACGTCCTAGACGTCCCAGATGTCCCATATGTCCCATATGTCCCATATGTCCCTAATGTCCCAGGCGTTATAGATCATCCATATGACCCTAACGTCCCAGACGTTCTAAATGCCCCATATGTCCTTAACGTCCCAGACGTCTCAGACGTCCCAGATGTCTTATATGTCCTTAACGTCCCAGACGTCTCAGATGTCCCATATGTCCCTAACGTCCCAGACGTCCCAGATGTCCCTTATGTCCCATATGTCCCTAATGTCCCAGGCGTCCTAGTTGTCCCATACGTCCCTAATGTCCCACGCGTCCCAAATGTCCCATATGTCCTTAACGTCCCAGACGTCCTAGATGTCCCATATGTCCTTAACGTCCCAGACGTCCCAAATGTTTCATATGTCCCATTTGTCCCTAATGTCCCAAGTGTCCTAGATGTTTCATATGTCCCTAACGTCCCAGACGTCCTAAATGTCCCATATGTCCCTAATGTTCCAGACGTTCTAAATGTCCCATATGTCCTCAACGTCCCAGACGTCCCAGAAGTCCTAGATGTCCCATATGTCCTTGACGTTCCAGACGTCCCAGATGTCCCATATGTCCCTAACGTCCCAGACGTCTCAGATGTCCCATATGTCCCACATGTCCCTAATGTCCCAGGCGTCCCAGATGTCCCATTTGTCCCATATGTCCCTAATGTCCCAGGCGTCCTAAATGTCTCATATGTCCTTAAAGTCCCAGACGTCCCAGACGTTCTAGATGTCCCATATGTCCATAACGTCCCAGACGTTTTAGATGTCCCATATGTCCCTAACGTCCCAGACCTCCCAGATGTCCCATATGTTTCATACGTCCCTAATGTCCCAAGCGTCCTAGATGTTCCATATGTTCCTAACGTCCCAGACGTCCTAAATATCCCATATGCTCCTAACGTCCCAGACGTCCCAGCTGTCCCGTATGTCCCTAACGTCCCAGACGTCCCAGACGTCCTAAATGTCCCATATGTCCCTAACGTCTTAGACGTCCCAGTTGTCCCGTATGTCCCTAACGTCCCAGACGTCTTAGATGTCCCATACGTTCCTAACGTCCAAGACGTCCTGGATGTCCTATATGTCCCTAACGTCTTAGACGTCCCAAACGTCCCAGATGTCCCATATGTCCCATATGTCCCTAATGTTCCAGGCGTCCCAGATGTCCCATACGTCCCATATGTCCCTAATGTTCCAGGCTTTCTAAATGTTCCATATGTCCCTAACGTCCCAGACGTCCTAAATGTCCCATATGTCCCAAACGTCCCAGACGTCCTACATATCCCATATGTCCCTAAGGTCCCAGACGTCCCAGACGTCCTAGATGTCCCATATGTTCCTTACGTCTCAGACGTCCTAGATGTATTATATGTCCCTAACGTCCCAGACGCCCCAGATGTCCCATATGTCCCATATGTCCCTAATGTCCCAGGCGTCCTAAATGTTTCATATGTCCCTAACGTCCCAGACGTCCCTGTTGTCCCGTATGTCCCTAACGTCCCAGACGTCCCAGGCGTCCTAGATGTCCCATATGTCCCTAACGTCCCAGACGTCCCAGATGTCCCATATGTCCCAAACGTCCCAGACGTCTCAGATGTCCCATATATCCCATATGTCCAATATGTCCCTAATGTCCCAAGCGTCCCAGATGTCCCATATGTCCCATATATTCCTAATGTCCCAGGCGTCCTAAATGTCCCATATGTCCCTAACGTCCCAGACGTCCCTGTTGTCCCGTATGTCCCTAACGTCCCAGACGTCCCAGGCGTCTTAGATGTCCCATATGTCCCTAACGTCCCAGACGTCCCAGATGTCCCATATGTCCCTAACGTCCCAGACGTCTCAGATGTCCCATATGTCCCATATGTCCAATATGTCCCTAATGTCCCAAGCGTCCCAGATGTCCCATATGTCCCATATATTCCTAATGTCCCAGGCGTCCTAAATGTCCCATATGTCCTTAACGTCCCAGACGTCCCATACGTCCTAGATGTCCCATATGTCCCTAACGTCCCAAACGTCCCAGATGTCCCATATGTCCCTAATGTCCCAGGCGTCCTAGATGTTCCATATGTCCCTAACGTCCCAGACATCCTAAATGTCCTGTTTGTCCCTAACGTCCCAGACGTCCCAGCTGTCCCGTATGTCCCTAACGTCCCAGACGTCCCAGACGTCCTAGATGTCCCATATGTCACAAATGTCCCAGGCGCCCTAGATGTTCCATATGTCCCTAACGTCCCAGACATTCTAAATGTCCTGTGTGTACCTAACGTCCCAGACGTCCCAGCTGTCCCGTATGTCCATAACGTACCAGACGTCCCATTTGTCATAGATGTCCCATATTTCTCTAACATCCCAGACGTCCTAGATGTCCTCTACGTCCCTAACTTCCCAGACATCCCAGATGTTCCATATGTCTCTAACGTCCCAACCGTCCTAGATGTCCTATATGTCCCTAACGTCCCAGGCGTCCTAGATGTCCCATATGTCCCTAACGTCCCAGACGTCCCAAACGTCCTAGATGCCCCATATTTCTCTAACATTTCAGACGTCTTAGATGTCCTATACGTCCATAACGTCCCAGACGTCTCGGATGTCCCATATGTCCCTAACGTCCCAACCGTCCTAGATGTCCTATATGTCCCTAACGTCCCAGACGTCCCAGATGTCCCATATGTCCCTAATGACCCAACCGTTCTAGGTGTCCTATATGTCCCTAACGTCCCAGACGTCCCAGATGTCCCATATGTCATATATGTCCCTAACGTCCCAGATGTCCTGGATGTCACACATGTCCCTAACGTCCCAGACGGCCTAGATGTCCTGTATGTCTTTAACGTCCCAGACGTCTCAGACGTTCTAGATGTCCCATATGTCCCTAACGTCCCAGACGTCCTAGATGTCCCATAAGTCCCTAACGTCCCAGACGTCCCAGACATCTCTAATGTCCCATACGTGACAAACGTCATAGATGTTTCATATGTCCCTAACGTCCTAGACGCCCTAGATTTCCCATAAGTCCCTAACGTCCCAGACGTCCCAGATGTCCCATATGTCCCATATGTCCCTAACGTCTTAGACGTCCTAGATGTCCCATATGTTCCTAACGTCCCAAACGTCCCAGATGTCCCATATGTCATATATGTCCCTAACGTCCCAGATGTCCTGGATGTCACACATGTCCCTAACGTCCCAGACGGCCTAGATGTCCTGTATGTCTTTAACGTCCCAGACGTCCCAGACGTTCTAGATGTCCCATATGTCCCTAACGTCCCAGACGTCCTAGATGTCCTATAAGTCCCTAACGTCCCAGACGTCCCAGACATCTCTAATGTCCCATACGTGACAAACGTCATAGATGTTTCATATGTCCCTAACGTCCTAGACGCCCTAGATTTCCCATATGTCCCTAACGTCCCAGACGTCCCAGATGTCCCATATGTCCCATATGTCCCTAGCGGCCCAGATGTCCTAGATGTCACACATGTCCCTAACGTTCCAGACGGCCTAGAGGTCCCATATGTCCTTAACGTCCCAGACGTCCCAGATGTGTCATATGTCCCTAACGTCACAGACGTCCCAGATGTCCTTAATGTCCCATATGTCTCGAATGTCCCAGGCGTCCTAGATGTTTCATATGTCCGTAACGTCCCAGACGTCCTAAATGGCCCATATGTCCCTAACGTCCCAGACGTCCCAGCTGTCCCGTATGTCCCTAACGTCCCAGACGTCCCAAACGTCCTAGATGTTTCATATGTCCCTAACGTCCCAGACGTCCTAGATGTCCTATATGTCCCTAACATCCCAGACGTCCTAGACGTTTCATATGTCCCTAACGTCCCAGACGTCCTAGATGTCCTATATGTCCCTAACGTCCCAGACGTCCCAGACGTCCCAGATGTCCCATATGTCCAATATGTCCCTAATGTCTCAGGCGTTCCAACTGTCCTATATGTCCCATATGTCCCTAATGTCCCAGGCGTTCTAAATGTCCCATATGTCCTTAACTTCCCAGACGTCCCAGACGTCCTAGATGTCCTATATGTCCTTAACGTCCCAGACGTCCCAGATGTCCCATATGTCCCTAATGTCCCAGACGTCCCAGATGTCCTTCATGTCCCATATGTCTCAAATGTCCCAGGCGTCCTAGATGTTTCATATGTCCCTAACGTCCCAGACGTCCTAAATGTCCCATATGTCCCTAACGTCCCAGACGTCCCAGCTGTCCCGTATGTCCCTAACGTCCCAGACATGCCAGACGTCTAAGATGTTTCATATGTCCCTAACGACCCAGACGTCCTAGATGCCCTATATGTCCCTAACGTCCCAGACGTCTTAGATGTCCCATATGTCCCTAACGTCCCAGACGTCCTAGATGTCCCATATGTCCTTAACGTCCGAGACGTCCTAAATGTCTCATATGTCCTATTTGTCCCTAATGTCCCAGGCGTCCTAGATGTTCCATATATCCCTAACGTCCCAGACGTCCTAAATGTTCCATATGTCCCTAATGTCCCAGGTGTTCTAAATGTCCCATATGTCCTCAACGTCCCAGACGTCCTAGATGTCCCATATGTCCTTAACGTTCCAGACGTCCCAGATGTCCCATATGTCCCTAACGTCCCAGACGTCTCAGATTTCCCATATGTCCCTAATGTCCCAGGCGTCCCAGATGTCCCATATGTCCCATATGTCCTTAATGTCCCAGGCGACCTAAATGTCTCATATGTCCTTAACGTCCCAGACGTCTTAGATGTCTCATATGTCCCTAACGTCCCAGACGTCCCAGATGTCCCATATGTTCTATATGTCCCTAATGTCCCATGCGTCCTAAATGTCCCATATGCCCCTAACGTCCCAGACGTCCCAGCTGTCCCGTATGTCCCTAACGTCCCAGACGTCCCAGACGTCCTAAATGTCCCATATTTCCCTAACGTCTTAGACGTCCCAGCTGTCCAGTATGTCCCTAACGTCCCAGACGTCCCAGAGGTCTTAGATGTCCCATACGTTCCTAACGTCCCAGACGTCCTAGATGTCCTGTATGTCCCTAACGTCTTAGACGTCCCAAACGTCCCAGATGTCCCATATGTCCCTAATGTTCCAGGCATCCCAGATGTCCCATACGTCCCATATGTCCCTAATGTTCCAGGCTTTTTAAATGTTCCATATGTCCCTAACGTCCCAGACGTCCTAAATGTCCCATATGTCCCTAACGTCCCAGACGTCCTAGCTGTCCCGTATGTCCCTAACGTCCCAGACATCCCAGACGGCCTAGATGTCCCATATGTCCCTAACGTCCCAGACGTCCCAGATGTCCCATACGTCCCATACGTTCCTAATGTCCCAGGCTTTCTAAATGTTCCATATGTCCCTAACGTCCCAGACGTCCTAAATGTCCCATATGTCCCTAACGTCCCAGACGTTCCAGACGTCCTAGATGTCCCATATGTCCCTAACGTCTCAGACGTCCTAGATGTATTATATGTTTCTAACGTCCCAGATGTCCTATATGTCCCATATGTCTCTAATGTCCCAGGCGTCCTAAATGTTTCATATGTCCCTAACGTCCCAGACGTCCTAAATGTCCCATATGTCCCTAACGTGCGAGACGTCCCTGCTGTCCCGTATGTCCCTAACGTCCCAGACGTCCCAAGCGTTTTAGATGTCCCATATGTTTCTAACGTCCCAGACGTCCCAGATGTCCCATATGTCCCTAACGTCCCAGACGTCTCAGATGTCCCATATGTTCCATATGTCCCATATGTCCCTAATGTCCCAAGCGTCCCTGATGTTCCATATGTCCCAGATATCCCTAATGTCCCCGGCGTCCTAGATGTCCCATATGTCCTTGACGTCCCAGACGTCCCATACGTCCTAGATATCCCATATGTCCCTAACGTCCCAGACGTCCCAGATGTCTTATATGTCCCTAATTTCCCAGGCGTCCTAGATGTTCCATATGTCCCTAACGTCCCAGACATCCTAAATGTCCTGTATGTCCCTAACGTCCCAGACGTCCCAGCTGTCCCGTATGTCACTAACGTCCCAGACGTCCCAGACGTCCTAGATGTCCCATATGTTCCTAACGACCCAGACGTCCTAGATGTCCTATATGTCAATAACGTTCCAGACGTCCCAGACGTCCCAGATGTCCCTTTGTCCCATATGTTCCTAATGTCCCAAGCGTCCCAGCTGTTCCATATGTCCCATATGTCCCTAATGTCCCAGGCGTTCTAAATGTCCCATATGTCCTTAACGTCCCAGACGTCCCAGACGTCCTAGATGTCCTATATGTCCTTAACGTCCCAGACGTCCCAGATGTCCCATATGTCCCAAACGTCCCAGACGTCCCAGATGTCCTTAATGTCCCATATGTCTCGAATGTCCTAGGCGTCCTAGATGTTTCATATGTCCCTAACGTCCCAGACGTCCTAAATGTTTCATATGTCAATAACGTCCCAGACGTCCCAGCTGTCCCGTATGTCCCTAACGTCCCAGACGTCTCAGACGTCCTAGATGTTTCATATGTCCCTAACGTCCCAGACGTCCTAGATGTCCTATTTGTCCCTAACGTCCCAGACGTCCAAGATCTTTCATATGTCCCTAACGTCCCAGACGTCTTAGATGTCCTATATGTCCCTAACTTCCCAGACGTCCTAGATGTCCCATATGTCCTTAACGTCCCAGACGTCCCAGATGTCTCATATGTCCCATTTGTCCCTAATGTCCCAGGCGTCCTAGATGTCCTATATGTTCCTAACGTCCCAGACGTCCTAGATGTCCCATATGTCCTTAACGTCCCAGACGTCCCAGATGTCTCATTTGTCCCATTTGTCCCTAATGTCCCAGGCGTCCTAGATGTCCTATATGTCCCTAACGTCCCAGGCGTCCTAGATGTCCCATATGTCCCTAACGTCCCAAACGTCCCAATCGTCCTAGATGCCCCATATTTCTCTAACTTTTCAGACGTCTTAGATGTCCTATACGTCCATAACGTCCCAGACGTCTCGGATGTCCCATATGTCCCTAACGTCCCAACCGTCCTAGATGTCCTATATGTCCCTAACGTCCCAGACGTCCCAGATGTCCCATATGTCCCTAATAACCCAACCGTTCTAGGTGTCCTATATGTCCCTAACGTCCCAGACGTCCCAGATGTCCCATACGTCCCTAACGTCTTAGACGTCCTAGATGTCCCATATGTTCCTAACGTCCCAAACGTCCCAGATGTCCCATATGTCATATATGTCCCTAACGTCCCAGATGTCCTGGATGTCACACATGTCCCTAACGTCCCAGACGGCCTAGATGTCCTGTATGTCTTTAACGTCCCAGACGTCTCAGACGTTCTAGATGTCCCATATGTCCCTAACGTCCCAGACGTCCTAGATGTCCCATAAGTCCCTAACGTCCCAGACGTCCCAGACATCTCTAATGTCCCATACGTGACAAACGTCTTAGATGTTTCATATGTCCCTAACGTCCTAGACGCCCTAGATTTCCCATATGTCCCTAACGTCCCAGACGTCCCAGATGTCCCATATGTCCCATATGTCCCTAACGTCCCAGATGTCCTAGATGTCACACATGTCCCTAACGTTCCAGACGGCCTAGAGGTCCCATATGTCCTTAACGTCCCAGACGTCCCAGATGTGTCATATGTCCCTAACGTCCCAGACGTCCCAGATGTCCTTAATGTCCCATATGTCTCGAATGTCCCAGGCGTCCTAGATGTTTCATATGTCCCTAACGTCCCAGACGTCCTAAATGCCCCATATGTCCCTAACGTCCCAGACGTCCCAGCTGTCCCGTATGTCCCTAACGTGCCAGACGTCCCAAACGTCCTAGATGTTTCATATGTCCCTAACGTCCCAGACGTCCTAGATGTCCTATATGTCCCTAACATCCCAGACGTCCTAGACGTTTCATATGTCCCTAACGTCCCAGACGTCCTAGATGTCCTATATGTCCCTAACGTCCCAGACGTCCCAGACGTCCCAGATGTCCCATATGTCCAATATGTCCCTAATGTCTCAGGCGTTCCAGCTGTCCTATATGTCCCATATGTCCCTAATGTCCCAGGCGTTCTAAATGTCCCATATGTCCTTAACTTCCCAGACGTCCCAGACGTCCTAGATGTCCTATATGTCCTTAACGTCCCAGACGTCCCAGATGTCCCATATGTCCCTAATGTCCCAGACGTCCCAGATGTCCTTCATGTCCCATATGTCTCAAATGTTCCAGGCGTCCTAGATGTTTCATATGTCCCTAACGTCCCAGACGTCCTAAATGTCCCATATGTCCCTAACGTCCCAGACGTCCCAGCTGTCCCGTATGTCCCTAACGTCCCAGACATGCCAGACGTCTAAGATGTTTCATATGTCCCTAACGACCCAGACGTCCTAGATGCCCTATATGTCCCTAACGTCCCAGACGTCTTAGATGTCCCATATGTCCCTAACGTCCCAGACGTCCTAGATGTCCCATATGTCCTTAACGTCCGAGACGTCCTAAATGTCTCATATGTCCTATTTGTCCCTAATGTCCCAGGCGTCCTAGATGTTCCATATGTCCCTAACGTCCCAAACGTCCTAAATGTTCCATATGTCCCTAATGTCCCAGGTGTTCTAAATGTCCCATATGTCCTCAACGTCCCAGACGTCCTAGATGTCCCATATGTCCTTAACGTTCCAGACGTCCCAGATGTCCCATATGTCCCTAACGTCCCAGACGTCTCAGATGTCCCATATGTCCCATATGTCCCTAATGTCCCAGGCGTCCCAGAAGTCCCATATGTCCCATATGTCCCTAATGTCCCAGGCGACCTAAATGTCTCATATGTCCTTAACGTCCCAGACGTCCCAGACGTCCTAGATGTCCCATATGTCCTTAACGTCCCAGACGTCTTAGTTGTCTCATATGTCCCTAACGTCCCAGACGTCCCAGATGTCCCATATGTTCTATATGTCCCTAATGTCCCATGCGTCCTAAATGTCCCATATGCCCCTAACGTCCCAGACGTCCCAGCTGTCCCGTATGTCCCTAACGTCCCACACGTCCCAGACGTCCTAAACGTCCCATATGTCCCTAACGTCTTAGACGTCCCAGCTGTCCCGTATGTCACTAACGTCCCAGACGTCCCAGACGTCTTAGATATCCCATACGTTCCTAACGTCCCAGACGTCCTAGATGTCCTGTATGTCCCTAACGTCTTAGACGTCCCAAACGTCCCAGATGTCCCATATGTCCCTAACGTCCCAGACGTCCCAGACGTCCTAGATGTCCTATATGTCCTTAACGTCCCAGACGTCCCAGATGTCCCATATGTCCCTAACGTCCCAGACGTCCCAGATGTCCTTAATGTCCCATATGTCTCGAATGTCCCAGGCGTCCTAGATGTTTCATATGTCCCTAACGTCCCAGACGTCCTAAATGTTTCATATGTCAATAACGTCCCAGACGTCCCAGCTGTCCCGTATGTCCCTAACGTCCCAGACGTCTCAGACGTCCTAGATGTTTCATATGTCCCTAACGTCCCAGACGTCCTAGATGTCCTATTTGTCCCTAACGTCCCAGACGTCCAAGATGTTTCATATGTCCCTAACGTCCCAGACGTCTTAGATGTCCTATATGTCCCTAACTTCCCAGACGTCCTAGATGTCCCATATGTCCTTAACGTCCCAGACGTCCCAGATGTCTCATATGTCCCATTTGTCCCTAATGTCCCAGGCGTCCTAGATGTCCTATATGTTCCTAACGTCCCAGACGTCCTAGATGTCCCATATGTCCTTAACGTCCCAGACGTCCCAGATGTCTCATTTGTCCCATTTGTCCCTAATGTCCCAGGCGTCCTAGATGTCCTATATGTCCCTAACGTCCCAGGCGTCCTAGATGTCCCATATGTCCCTAACGTCCCAAACGTCCCAATCGTCCTAGATGCCCCATATTTCTCTAACTTTTCAGACGTCTTAGATGTCCTATACGTCCATAACGTCCCAGACGTCTCGGATGTCCCATATGTCCCTAACGTCCCAACCGTCCTAGATGTCCTATATGTCCCTAACGTCCCAGACGTCCCAGATGTCCCATATGTCCCTAATAACCCAACCGTTCTAGGTGTCCTATATGTCCCTAACGTCCCAGGCGTCCCAGATGTCCCATACGTCCCTAACGTCTTAGACGTCCTAGATGTCCCATATGTTCCTAACGTCCCAAACGTCCCAGATGTCCCATATGTCATATATGTCCCTAACGTCCCAGATGTCCTGGATGTCACACATGTCCCTAACGTCCCAGACGGCCTAGATGTCCTGTATGTCTTTAACGTCCCAGACGTCTCAGACGTTCTAGATGTCCCATATGTCCCTAACGTCCCAGACGTCCTAGATGTCCCATAAGTCCCTAACGTCCCAGACGTCCCAGACATCTCTAATGTCCCATACGTGACAAACGTCTTAGATGTTTCATATGTCCCTAACGTCCTAGACGCCCTAGATTTCCCATATGTCCCTAACGTCCCAGACGTCCCAGATGTCCCATATGTCCCATATGTCCCTAACGTCCCAGATGTCCTAGATGTCACACATGTCCCTAACGTTCCAGACGGCCTAGAGGTCCCATATGTCCTTAACGTCCCAGACGTCCCAGATGTGTCATATGTCCCTAACGTCCCAGACGTCCCAGATGTCCTTAATGTCCCATATGTCTCGAATGTCCCAGGCGTCCTAGATGTTTCATATGTCCCTAACGTCCCAGACGTCCTAAATGCCCCATATGCCCCTAACGTCCCAGACGTCCCAGCTGTCCCGTATGTCCCTAACGTGCCAGACGTCCCAAACGTCCTAGATGTTTCATATGTCCCTAACGTCCCAGACGTCCTAGATGTCCTATATGTCCCTAACATCCCAGACGTCCTAGACGTTTCATATGTCCCTAACGTCCCAGACGTCCTAGATGTCCTATATGTCCCTAACGTCCCAGACGTCCCAGACGTCCCAGATGTCCCATATGTCCAATATGTCCCTAATGTCTCAGGCGTTCCAGCTGTCCTATATGTCCCATATGTCCCTAATGTCCCAGGCGTTCTAAATGTCCCATATGTCCTTAACTTCCCAGACGTCCCAGACGTCCTAGATGTCCTATATGTCCTTAACGTCCCAGACGTCCCAGATGTCCCATATGTCCCTAATGTCCCAGACGTCCCAGATGTCCTTCATGTCCCATATGTCTCAAATGTTCCAGGCGTCCTAGATGTTTCATATGTCCCTAACGTCCCAGACGTCCTAAATGTCCCATATGTCCCTAACGTCCCAGACGTCCCAGCTGTCCCGTATGTCCCTAACGTCCCAGACATGCCAGACGTCTAAGATGTTTCATATGTCCCTAACGACCCAGACGTCCTAGATGCCCTATATGTCCCTAACGTCCCAGACGTCTTAGATGTCCCACATGTCCCTAACGTCCCAGACGTCCTAGATGTCCCATATGTCCTTAACGTCCGAGACGTCCTAAATGTCTCATATGTCCTATTTGTCCCTAATGTCCCAGGCGTCCTAGATGTTCCATATGTCCCTAACGTCCCAAACGTCCTAAATGTTCCATATGTCCCTAATGTCCCAGGTGTTCTAAATGTCCCATATGTCCTCAACGTCCCAGACGTCCTAGATGTCCCATATGTCCTTAACGTTCCAGACGTCCCAGATGTCCCATATGTCCCTAACGTCCCAGACGTCTCAGATGTCCCATATGTCCCATATGTCCCTAATGTCCCAGGCGTCCCAGAAGTCCCATATGTCCCATATGTCCCTAATGTCCCAGGCGACCTAAATGTCTCATATGTCCTTAACGTCCCAGACGTCCCAGACGTCCTAGATGTCCCATATGTCCTTAACGTCCCAGACGTCTTAGTTGTCTCATATGTCCCTAACGTCCCAGACGTCCCAGATGTCCCATATGTTCTATATGTCCCTAATGTCCCATGCGTCCTAAATGTCCCATATGCCCCTAACGTCCCAGACGTCCCAGCTGTCCCGTATGTCCCTAACGTCCCAGACGTCCCAGACGTCCTAAACGTCCCATATGTCCCTAACGTCTTAGACGTCCCAGCTGTCCCGTATGTCCCTAACGTCCCAGACGTCCCAGACGTCTTAGATATCCCATACGTTCCTAACGTCCCAGACGTCCTAGATGTCCTGTATGTCCCTAACGTCTTAGACGTCCCAAACGTCCCAGATGTCCCACATGTCCCTAATGTTCCAGGCATCCCAGATGTCCCATACGTCCCATATGTCCCTAATGTTCCAGGCTTTTTAAATGTTCCATATGTCCCTAACGTCCCAGACGTCCTAAATGTCCCATATGTCCCTAACGTCCCAGACGTCCTAGCTGTCCCGTATGTCCCTAACGTCCCAGACATCCCAGACGGCCTAGATGTCCCATATGTCCCTAACGTCCCAGACGTCCCAGATGTCCCATACGTCCCATATGTCCCTAATGTCCCAGGCTTTCTAAATGTTCCATATGTTCCTAACGTCCCAGACGTCCTAAATGTCCCATATGTCCCTAACGTCCCAGACGTTCCAGACGTCCTAGATGTCCCATATGTCCCTAACGTCTCAGACGTCCTAGATGTATTATATGTTTCTAACGTCCCAGATGTCCTATATGTCCCATATGTCTCTAATGTCCCAGGCGTCCTAAATGTTTCATATGTCCCTAACGTCCCAGACGTCCTAAATGTCCCATATGTCCCTAACGTGCGAGACGTCCCTGCTGTCCCGTATGTCCCTAACGTCCCAGACGTCCCAAGCGTTTTAGATGTCCCATATGTTTCTAACGTCCCAGACGTCCCAGATGTCCCATATGTCCCTAACGTCCCAGACGTCTCAGATGTCCCATATGTTCCATATGTCCCATATGTCCCTAATGTCCCAAGCGTCCCTGATGTTCCATATGTCCCAGATATCCCTAATGTCCCCGGCGTCCTAGATGTCCCATATGTCCTTAACGTCCCAGACGTCCCATACGTCCTAGATATCCCATATGTCCCTAACGTCCCAGACGTCCCAGATGTCTTATATGTCCCTAATGTCCCAGGCGTCCTAGATGTTCCATATGTTCCTAACGTCCCAGACATCCTAAATGTCCTGTGGGTCTAGGAAAATTCACCGCCAACAATTCACCGTCAGTAATTCACCGCCAGCAGTTCACCTGAATGCAATTCACCGCCACCACAATTCACCGCAACAAAAATTAACCGCCGCAATAATTCACCGCCATTATTCACCGCAACAAAAACGAATAATTTTTTTAAATTAAACTTGATGTCCTCGATTCCTTGAAAATGGATTAAGTAGTTTGTAAAAATAACTTCCAGTAAAAGTTCAACTAAATTTTTGGTATGTTTCTAAATTTTTAAATTCTTCACAAATAAATTAAGTTTTTGTCGCGGTGAATTATTCTAGTTTACTCCATATATTTCTATATAAATTTGATGTTCCTATATTAACATGTTCTAAATTTTATTATTTGCTGGTTTTTATTAAAGTTTTTTAATAAAATGTTTTTAATTTTTATTTTATATAACTAAATGAAACAAGTTCAACTAAATTGTTGGTATGTTTCTAAATTTTTAAATTCTTCACAAATAAATTAAGTTTTTGTGGCGGTGAATTATTCTAGTTTACTCCATATATTTCTATATAAATTTGATAATGTTCCTATATCAACATGTTCTAAATTGTATTATTTGCTGGTTTTTATTAAAGTTTTTTAATAAAATGTTTTAATTTTTATTTTATATAATTAAATGAAACAAGTTCAACTAAATTTTTGGTATGTTTCTAAATTTTTAAATTCTTCACAAATAAATTAAGTTTTTGTCGCGGTGAATCATACTAGCGGTGAACTGCTGCCGCGATGAATTGTCGTGGCGGTGAATTGTGTTTCGGTGAACTGTTGGCGGTGAATTGTTGACGGTGAATTGTTGGCGGTGAATTTTCCGGCACCGATGTCCTGTATGTCCCTAACGTCCCAGACGTCCCAGCTGTCCCGTATGTCACTAACGTCCCAGACGTCCCAGACGTCCTAGATGTCCCATATGTTCCTAACGACCCAGACGTCCTAGATGTCCTATATGTATCATATGTCCCTAACGTCCCAGACGTCCCAGATGTCCCATATGTCCCTAACGTACAGACGTCCCAGATGTCCCATATGTTCCATATGTCCCAAATGTCTAAGACGTCCTAGATGTTCAATATGTTCCTAACGTCCCAAACGTCCTAAATGTCCCATATGTCCTTAACGTCCCACACGTCCCAGCTGTCCCGTATGTCCCTAACGTCCCAGACATCCCAGACGTCCTAGATGTCCCATATGTCCCGAACGTCTCAGACGTCCTAGATGTCCTATATGTCCCTAACGTAACAGACGTCCCAGATTTCCCATATGTCCCGTATGTCCCTAATGTCCCGGGCGTGACAGATGTCCCACATGTCCCATATGTCCCTAATGTCCCAGGCGTCCTAAATGTCCTATTTGTCCTTAACGTCTCAGACGTCCCAAACGTCTTAGATGTCCCATATGTCCTTAACGTCGCAGACGTCTCAGATGTCCCATATGTCCCATATGTCCCTAATGTCCCGAGCGTCCTAAATGCCCCATTTGTCCTCAACGTCCCAGACGTCTTAGACGTCCTAGATGTCCCATATGTCCTTAACGTCCCAGACGTCCCAGATGTCCCATATGTCCCTAACGTCCCAGACGTCCCAGATGTCCCATATGTCCCATATGTCCCATATGTCCCTAATGTCCCAGGCGTCCCAGATGTCCCATATGTTTTATATGTCCCTAATGTCCCCGGCGTCCTAAATGTCCCATATGTCCTTAACGTCCCAGACGTCCCAGACGTCCGAAATGTCCCATATGGCCTTAACGTTCCAGACGTCCCAAATGTCCCATATGTCCCTAACGTCCCAAACGTCCCGGATGTCCCATATGTTCCATATGTCCCTAATGTCCCAAGCGTCCTAGATGTTCCAAATGTCCCTAACGTCCCAGACATCCTAAATGTCCCTTATGTCCCTAACGTCCCAGACGTCCCAGATGTCCTAGATGTCCCTAACGTCCAAGACGTCCTAAATGTCCTATATGTCCTTAACGTCCCAGACGTCCCAGATGTCTCAGATGTCCCATATGTCCCATATGTCCCTATGGTCCCAGGCGTCCCAAATGTCCCATATGTCCCATATGTCCCTAATGTCCCAGGCATCCTAAATGTCCCATATGTCCTTAACGTCCCAGACGTCCTAGATGTCCCATATGTCCTTAACGTCCCAGACGTCCCAGATGTCCCATATGTCCCATATGTCCTTAATGTCCCAGGCTTCCTAAATGTTCCATATGTCCCTAACGTCCCAGACGTCCTAAATGTCCCATATGTCCCTAACGTCTCAGACGTCCCAGCTGTCTCGTATGTCCCTAACGTCCCAGACATCCTAGACGGCCTAGATGTCCCATATGTCTTTAACGTCCCAGACGTCCCAGATGTCCCATACGTCCCATATGTCCCTAATGTCCCAGGCTTCCTAAATGTTCTATATGTCCCTAACGTCCCAGACGTCCTAAAAGTCCCATATGTCCCTAACGTCCAGACGTCCCAGCTGTCCCGTATGTCCCTAACGTCCCAGACGTCTTAAATGTCCCATATGTCCCTAACGTCACAGACGTCCCAGTTGTCCCGTATGTCCCTAACGTCCCAGACATCCCAGACGTCCAAGATGTTAAATATGTCCCTAACGTCCCAGACGTCCCAGATGTCCCATATGCGCCTAACGTCCCAGACGTCCCAGATGTCCCATATGTCCCATATGTCCCTAATGTCCCAGGCGTCCTAAATGTCCCATTTGTCCTTAACGTCCCAGACGTCCAAGACGTCCTAGATGTCCCATATGTCCCTAACGTCCCAGACGTCCCAGATGTCCCATATGTCCCTAACGTCCCAGACGTCCCAGATGTCCCATATGTCCCTAACGTCCCAGACGTCCCAGATGTCCCATATGTCCCATATGTCCCAAATGTCTAAGACGTCCTAGATGTTCAATATGTTCCTAACGTCCCAAATGTCCTAAATGTCCCATATGTCCTTAACGTCCCACACGTCCCTGCTCTCCCGTATGTCCCTAACGTCCCAGACATCCCAGACGTCCTAGATGTCCCATATGTCCCGACCGTCTCAGACGTCCTAGATGTCCTATATGTCCCTAACGTAACAGACGTCCCAGATTTCCCATATGTCCCATATGTCCCTAATGTCCCGGGCGTCCCCGATGTCCCACATGTCCCATATGTCCCTAATGTCCCAGGCGTCCTAGATGTCCTATATGTCTCTAACGTCCCAGACGTCCCAGACGTCCTAGATGTCCCATATGTCCCATATGTCCTTAACGTCTCAGACGTCCCAAACGTCTTAGATGTCCCATATGTCCTTAACGTCGCAGACGTCCCAGATGTCCCATATGTCCCATATGTCCCGTATGTCCCGAGCGTCCTAAATGTCCCATTTGTCCTCAACGTCCCAGACGTCTTAGACGTCCTAGATGTCCCATATGTCCTTAACGTCCCAGACGTCCCAGATGTCCCATATGTTCCTAACGTCCCAGACGTCCCAGATGTCCTATATGTCCCATATGTCCCTAATGTCCCAGGCGTCCCAGATGTCCCATATGTTTTATATGTCCCTAATGTCCCCGGCGTCCTAAATGTCCCATATGTCCTTAACGTCCCAGACGTCCCAGACGTCCTAAATGTCCCATATGTCCTTAACGTCCCAGACGTCCCAAATGTCCCATATGTCCCTAACGTCCCAAACGTCCCGGATGTCCCATATGTTCCATATGTCCCTAATGTCCCAAGCGTCCTAGATGTTCCAAATGTACCTAACGTCCCAGACATCCTAAATGTCCCATATGTCCCTAACGTCCCAGACGTCCCAGATGTCCTAGATGTCCCATATGTCCCTAACGTCCCAGACGTCCTAAATGTCCTATATGTCCTTAACGTCCCAGACGTCCCAGACGTCCTAGATGTCCCATATGTCCTTAACGTCCGAGACGTCCTAAATGTCTCATATGTCCTATTTGTCCCTAATGTCCCAGGCGTCCTAGATGTTCCATATGTCCCTAACGTCCCAAACGTCCTAAATGTTCCATATGTCCCTAATGTCCCAGGTGTTCTAAATGTCCCATATGTCCTCAACGTCCCAGACGTCCTAGATGTCCCATATGTCCTTAACGTTCCAGACGTCCCAGATGTCCCATATGTCCCTAACGTCCCAGACGTCTCAGATGTCCCATATGTCCCATATGTCCCTAATGTCCCAAACGTCCCAGAAGTCCCATATGTCCCATATGTCCCTAATGTCCCAGGCGACCTAAATGTCTCATATGTCCTTAACGTCCCAGACGTCCCAGACGTCCTAGATGTCCCATATGTCCTTAACGTCCCAGACGTCTTAGTTGTCTCATATGTCCCTAACGTCCCAGACGTCCCAGATGTCCCATATGTTCTATATGTCCCTAATGTCCCATGCGTCCTAAATGTCCCATATGCCCCTAACGTCCCAGACGTCCCAGCTGTCCCGTATGTCCCTAACGTCCCAGACGTCCCAGACGTCCTAAACGTCCCATATGTCCCTAACGTCTTAGACGTCCCAGCTGTCCCGTATGTCCCTAACGTCCCAGACGTCCCAGACGTCTTAGATATCCCATACGTTCCTAACGTCCCAGACGTCCTAGATGTCCTGTATGTCCCTAACGTCTTAGACGTCCCAAACGTCCCAGATGTCCCACATGTCCCTAATGTTCCAGGCATCCCAGATGTCCCATACGTCCCATATGTCCCTAATGTTCCAGGCTTTTTAAATGTTCCATATGTCCCTAACGTCCCAGACGTCCTAAATGTCCCATATGTCCCTAACGTCCCAGACGTCCTAGCTGTCCCGTATGTCCCTAACGTCCCAGACATCCCAGACGGCCTAGATGTCCCATATGTCCCTAACGTCCCAGACGTCCCAGATGTCCCATACGTCCCATATGTCCCTAATGTCCCAGGCTTTCTAAATGTTCCATATGTTCCTAACGTCCCAGACGTCCTAAATGTCCCATATGTCCCTAACGTCCCAGACGTTCCAGACGTCCTAGATGTCCCATATGTCCCTAACGTCTCAGACGTCCTAGATGTATTATATGTTTCTAACGTCCCAGATGTCCTATATGTCCCATATGTCTCTAATGTCCCAGGCGTCCTAAATGTTTCATATGTCCCTAACGTCCCAGACGTCCTAAATGTCCCATATGTCCCTAACGTGCGAGACGTCCCTGCTGTCCCGTATGTCCCTAACGTCCCAGACGTCCCAAGCGTTTTAGATGTCCCATATGTTTCTAACGTCCCAGACGTCCCAGATGTCCCATATGTCCCTAACGTCCCAGACGTCTCAGATGTCCCAAATGTTCCATATGTCCCATATGTCCCTAATGTCCCAAGCGTCCCTGATGTTCCATATGTCCCAGATATCCCTAATGTCCCCGGCGTCCTAGATGTCCCATATGTCCTTAACGTCCCAGACGTCCCATACGTCCTAGATATCCCATATGTCCCTAACGTCCCAGACGTCCCAGATGTCTTATATGTCCCTAATGTCCCAGGCGTCCTAGATGTTCCATATGTTCCTAACGTCCCAGACATCCTAAATGTCCTTAATGTCCCTAACGTCCCAGACGTCCCAGCTGTCCCGTATGTCACTAACGTCCCAGACGTCCCAGACGTCCTAGATGTCCCATATGTTCCTAACGACCCAGACGTCCTAGATGTCCTATATGTATCATATGTCCCTAACGTCCCAGACGTCCCAGATGTCCCATATGTCCCTAACGTACAGACGTCCCAGATGTCCCATATGTTCCATATGTCCCAAATGTCTAAGACGTCCTAGATGTTCAATATGTTCCTAACGTCCCAAACGTCCTAAATGTCCCATATGTCCTTAACGTCCCACACGTCCCAGCTGTCCCGTATGTCCCTAACGTCCCAGACATCCCAGACGTCCTAGATGTCCCATATGTCCCGAACGTCTCAGACGTCCTAGATGTCCTATATGTCCCTAACGTAACAGACGTCCCAGATTTCCCATATGTCCCGTAAGTCCCTAATGTCCCGGGCGTGACAGATGTCCCACATGTCCCATATGTCCCTAATGTCCCAGGCGTCCTAAATGTCCTATTTGTCCTTAACGTCTCAGACGTCCCAAACGTCTTAGATGTCCCATATGTCCTTAACGTCGCAGACGTCTCAGATGTCCCATATGTCCCATATGTCCCTAATGTCCCGAGGGTCCTAAATGCCCCATTTGTCCTCAACGTCCCAGACGTCTTAGACGTCCTAGATGTCCCATATGTCCTTAACGTCCCAGACGTCCCAGATGTCCCATATGTCCCTAACGTCCCAGACGTCCCAGATGTCCCATATGTCCCATATGTCCCTAATGTCCCAGGCGTCCCAGATGTCCCATATGTTTTATATGTCCCTAATGTCCCCGGCGTCCTAAATGTCCCATATGTCCTTAACGTCCCAGACGTCCCAGACGTCCGAAATGTCCCATATGGCCTTAACGTCCCAGACGTCCCAAATGTCCCATATGTCCCTAACGTCCCAAACGTCCCGGATGTCCCATATGTTCCATATGTCCCTAATGTCCCAAGCGTCCTAGATGTTCCAAATGTCCCTAACGTCCCAGACATCCTAAATGTCCCATATGTCCCTAACGTCCCAGACGTCCCAGATGTCCTAGATGTCCCTAACGTCCAAGACGTCCTAAATGTCCTATATGTCCTTAACGTCCCAGACGTCCCAGATGTCTCAGATGTCCCATATGTCCCATATGTCCCTATGGTCCCAGGCGTCCCAAATGTCCCATATGTCCCATATGTCCCTAATGTCCCAGGCATCCTAAATGTCCCATATGTCCTTAACGTCCCAGACGTCCTAGATGTCCCATATGTCCTTAACGTCCCAGACGTCCCAGATGTCCCATATGTCCCATATGTCCTTAATGTCCCAGGCTTCCTAAATGTTCCATATGTCCCTAACGTCCCAGACGTCCTAAATGTCCCATATGTCCCTAACGTCTCAGACGTCCCAGCTGTCTCGTATGTCCCTAACGTCCCAGACATCCTAGACGGCCTAGATGTCCCATATGTCCTTAACGTCCCAGACGTCCCAGATGTCCCATATGTTCCTAACGTCCCAGACGTCCCAGATGTCCTAGATGTCCCATATGTCCTTAACGTCCCAGACGTCCCAGATGTCCCATATGTTCCTAACGTCCCAGACGTCCCAGATGTCCTATATGTCCCATATGTCCCTAATGTCCCAGGCGTCCCAGATGTCCCATATGTTTTATATGTCCCTAATGTCCCCGGCGTCCTAAATGTCCCATATGTCCTTAACGTCCCAGACGTCCCAGACGTCCTAAATGTCCCATATGTCCTTAACGTCCCAGACGTCCCAAATGTCCCATATGTCCCTAACGTCCCAAACGTCCCGGATGTCCCATATGTTCCATATGTCCCTAATGTCCCAAGCGTCCTAGATGTTCCAAATGTCCCTAACGTCCCAGACATCCTAAATGTCCCATATGTCCCTAACGTCCCAGACGTCCCAGATGTCCTAGATGTCCCATATGTCCCTAACGTCCCAGACGTCCTAAATGTCCTATATGTCCTTAACGTCCCAGACGTCCCAGATGTCTCAGATGTCCCATATGTCCCATATGTCCCTATGGTCCCAGGCGTCCCAAATGTCCCATATGTCCCATATGTCCCTAATGTCCCAGGCGTCCTAAATGTCCCATATGTCCTTAACGTCCCAGAAGTCCTAGATGTCCCATATGTCCTTAACGTCCCAGACGTCCCAGATGTTCCATATGTCCCTAACGTCCCAGACGTCCCAGATGTCCCATATGTCCCTAATGTTCCAGGCGCCCTAGATGTTCCATATGTTCCTAACGACCCAGACGCCCTAAATGTCCCATATGTCCCTAACGTCCCAGACGTCCCAGCTGTCACGTATGTCCCTAACGTCCCAGACGTCCCAGACGTCCTAGATGTCCCATATGTCTCTAACGTCTCAGACGTCCTAGATGTATTATATGTCCCTAACGTCCCAGACGTCCCAGATGTCCCATATGTCCCATATGTCCCTAATGTCCCAGGCGTCATAATGTTTCATATGTCCCTAACGTCCCACACGTCCTAAATGTCCCATATGTCCCTAACGTTTCAGACGTCGCTGCTGTCCCGTATGTCCCTAACGTCCCAGACGTCCCAGGCGTCCTAGATGTCCCATATGTCCCTAACGTCCCATACGTCCCAGATGTCCCATATGTCCCTAACGTCCCAGACGTCTCAGATGTCCCATATGTCCCATATGTCCCATATGTCCCTAATGTCCCAAGCGTCCCAGATGTCCCATATGTCCCATATATCCCTAATGTAACAGGCGTCCTAAATGTCCCATATGTCCTAAACGTCCCAGACGCCACATACGTCCTAGATGTCCCATATGTCCCTAACGTCCCAGACGTCCCAGATGTCCCATTTGTACCACATGTCCCTAATGTCCCAGGCGTCCTAGATGTTCCATATGTCCCTAACGTCCCAGACGTCCTAAGTGTCCCATATGTCTCTAACATCCCAGACGTCCCAGCTGTCCCGTATGTCCCTAACGTCCTAGACGTCCCAGATGTCCCATATGTCCCATATGTCCCTAATGTACCAGGCGTTCTAGATCATCCATATGACCCTAACGTCCCAGACGTCCTAAATGCCCCATATGTCCTTAACGTCCCAGACGCTCCAGTCGTCCTAGATGTCCTATATGTCCTTAACGTCCCAGACGTCTCAGATGTCCCATATGTCCCTAACGTCCCAGACGTCCCAGATGTCCCATATGTCCCTAATGTCCCAGGCGTCCTAGATGTGCCATATGTCCCTAATGTCCCAGGCGTCCCAAAATGTCCCATATGCCCTTAACGTCCCAGACGTGCCAGATGTCCCATATGTCCCTAACGTCCCAAACGTCCCAGATGTCTCATATATCCCATATGTCTCTAATGTCCCAGGCGTCCTAGATGTTCCATATGTCCCTAACGTTCCAGACGTCCCAGCTGTCCCGTATGTCCCTAACGTTCCAGACGTCCCAGACGTCCTAGATGACCCATATGTCCCTAACGACCCAGACGTCCTAGATGTCCTATATGTGCCTAACGTCCCAGACGTCCCAGACGTCCCAGATGTCCCATATGTCCCATATGTCCCTAATGTTCCAGGCGTCCCAGCTCTCCCAAATGTCCCTAATGTCCCAGGCGTTCTAAATGTTCCATATGTCCTAACGTCCCAGACGTCCCAGATGTCCTAGATGTCCCATATGTCTCGAATGTCCCAGGCGTCCTAGATGTTTCATATGTCCCTAACGTCCCAGACGTCCCAGCTGTCCCGTATGTCCCTAACGTCCCAGACGTCCCAGCTGTCTCGTATGTCCCTAACGTCCCAGACGTCCCAGACGTCCTAAATGTCCCATATGTCCCTAACGTCGCAGACGTCCTAGCTGTCCCGTGTGTGCCTAACGTCCCAGACGTCCCAGGCGTCCTAGATGTCCCATATGTCCCTAATGTCTCAGGCGTCCTAAATGTCTCAGTAGAGGGAAGTGGATGGTTCTGAAACCTCCCCCCACCACTTGGCCTTGAGTTCAAGGCCAAGGCCACATGCAAGGCGAGGCCACGCTCAAGGCGAGGTCACGTTCAATCCCAAGGTCACATGCAAGGCGGGGCCACGTTCGGAGCGAGGCCATCAACAGTAACCTTGAAGACTGGGTATAACATGAGGTGTAGTTTTGTGTTCAGTAGTATATCGTGTGCTGTACTAGCAAAAAAACAATGGATCAAGTACAAAAGGTTGGTGAAACTGTGAAGGGGCGAGTATCAAAGAAAAAAGGGAAACTGTTATATCCAGTATTGTTAAACGCAACAAGTTGTCCGTTGAATAAGTCAAGAAATAAATCTGTGAGTTTGGGTTTGACCTGTTTTGGATCGTTTGTGCCGGGAGTGCTAATTAGTGGGATTAACAACAATTTTATACTGCTAGACGAAGGAGAGTGGCAAGTCTTTCTTAAAAATGAAGATGTGATAAACAGGCATTTTAACTATGAAGATGGAGATTTAAAACCGGTGGATATAAGTCCAGGCAAACCAATATATTTCCAAAAAATCGGAAATAAGAAAGTTATTGTGCTGCAGGAACTTAAGCGATCCCAAGTGTATCTCGGTATGCAATCAGTAGCAGAATTGTGGGGGTTGCTACCACTGCTAAATTCAAAAGCTGAACTTTTGAAGAGTCAGATGTTTGAACAATTTTACAGTAGTGTAATAGACGCGGTTTGGAATTTACCCGGCGACTTTAAAAGAAGCATTGAGGATGCGTTACCGCCCATAAAATCGGAAAATGTATACTGCATGCATGAAATGCTAAAGTATGCTTTGGACGTCATTAGATATGATATTGTGTTTAAACAATACGCCCAACAACAGCAAACGTTGGAACAATAAGTGTTTATCATGTAGTTATAACGATGTAATAAAAAATTAAAAATTTTGAAACGTTTATTATACAAATAGCTTACTGACTGACTTAGTAACTAACCTAACCTAACAACTTAAAATCTACTCCTCAACGTCTCTTTCGTAGCCTGAATTGTTTTTACCACCACTGTCACCGTTTTCCACTCCTTCACCATCACTGTCACCGTTTTCCCCACCCGAAAACCAACCCTGCGTGGAGACCTCGAAAATGCTATCTCTAACGGAAGATGGCGACATGGCGTCAGATACGTGATCCATACCATTAATCCTTGGATCGTTTCGACTCCATATCAGACTGACGTCATCAGGTATGAACAGCCCATCCGATCCCAGACTCGACGGTGTAGACGACCTATCCAACAGCATATCTTCATCAGGCTGGTCAATGCCGGCCGAGTCCGCATTCAACAGCCTCGACCTGATGTTGTTCAGTTCTGGGATGTTGAGGTCTCCGATGTATTCACCATCCGTCGTGCATAGGTGCCCTTCCACGTAGTGGAAGAAGGCACAACGCCCGGACGGATAGATTCGGGTGCGAAGCAAGACGAGTAGAGGATGTAGTAGCTCAGGACTCCACGAGAAATCCCGAAGCCATACCCTCACATCGCCATTGCTGAGGTTTTCTACCTCCCACTTGGGAGCGAAGCAGACGTTGTTCGATCGAAAAAACCACACCAACTGCATTTCAACTGTGAAAAGAGAAGTAGCTTGTTAAAGATATAACTAAAATTGGCAAGCTTTTACTAAAACAGTTATTAACAATTGAAACAGGGTCGGTCATTCTGCCGGACTCATATTTACAACTGGTAACATACCTGTAATGTATCGATGATGCGGTTCAATGGTGTGGTTGGACAGTGGTGGAATGATGTGGGCGGCCCCACTATAGCTGTAGAAAGACATGTAATTTCTCACAGAAGCAATTCTCTCTTACTCACGTATACAGCCCAAATCATCTCCATTAATTCCAGGTCTCTGTAGAGTTTTATTTTACGCCCCAGAAACCACCTCGACTCTAACAAGATAGCCTCCGGGACGTAATCGCAGTTGCCTATGGTTGCTACGTCATCCTAAAAATAAATGTATTGTGAACCGGATTTATGAACATATAATTTTCTTACAGTCCTATACTTTTCCTTGACGTATTCGATTAAAGCTTTCTCTAAAAAAATTATAAAAATTTATTACATCAACTATTAAAATTTACAAAAAAAATTACCGAAAGGCGACTGGACTGGGCCGCACTTTACGCTTTCAAGAAACTGATCTGTGAATTTCTTGCATGTATACTGTTTAAAATACAAAAAAAAGCATCTTACCCATTTCTCTGGTCTGATTTTATCTGAAAAATGTTTGAGAATTTAGAATAGCGAAGTAACAGTACAATGCAAAAAAAATCCAATCAAATATCTTAATAATGATGATACAATCATTTTAAGATTTTGCTTAGAAACACTAGAAAAAATATTAGAAATGGTGTATATGGAAGTAGGCACACAAAAGACGGGGATCAAATATCTTAATAAACAAGGGAGATGTGAGCATTTACATTAGAAAAGTAAAAAAACTTTTTTCAGAAATTTTCCTCTTACATTTTTCAAAGACATGGACATATAAAATAAAACATATACAAACATATCTTACCGATGGAGCAGATTGTTGCAGCTGAGGAAACTGTGATTTTGTCATGCAACAGCGGCTGGTTTATATACAAAGCTCTCCTACCTACCTCTCGACTTGGAGGGAAGGGTTGACAAATTATGCTGCAAATTTGTAATTTTTGCTAATTACGGCGCTATCTAATCATAGTTTTAAATTCACTGATTTTTTGTAACAGCATTAGCTTTCTCATAAAAAAACACGTTTTTTGATACCCGACACGGCATATTTTGTGCGCATTCTAATATGTATTTAAATGTACCAGATTTATTTTAAATAGCATAATAATTGCATATGGTGAAATTTGCTTTCTGCAGGGTAGGTCACATGTAATTTTTAATTCATATCATTTTTAATAAGTACGCGAAAAGCCAACAATGCATAACTTGTAGTAAAGTTTAATTGACGTGGTGGCATTGTTTAAAACGGTAATAATCAATAATTAATTCATGCACTTTTATCAAACAATACACAAAACACACCAAAATCTTCACTGCAAGTTATGCATTGTTGGCCTTTTGCGTACTTATTAAAAATGATATGAATTAAAAATTACATGTGACTACTTAATATTTTTTAAAACAATAGTTAATTCGCTTCCTAGTAATAATGCAAACTACAATTTGTTATGAAAAAGTCGTAGAAATCATAATTATAGATTATTGGAAACAAAAACATAGGTAATAATAAAATTGGACGTATTATTTGCAAATGCATTTCTGCTTCGTAAACAAGTGATGTCAATGGAAAAATTTACACTATGTTAAAAACATCTTTGACCCAGGCAAATGGCCCTTTTATTTTTTTGCTTCGACTTTGAGACGACCTGGGCAAATGCAGCAGGATGCATTTCTGATTTGTAAACAAGTGACTTCAATGAAAAATTTACACTATGTTAAAAACATCTTTGATCCGGGCAAATGCTTTTTTTATTTGTTTGCTTCGACTTTTAGACGACCCTTGCAAATGCAGCAGGATGGACCGCTTAAAAGTTCGTAAACAAGTGACGTCAATAGAAAATTTATGTACAATTGCGACAATTAGAAGTTTTTCAAAGTAATCAGATATTTGCGAAAATTCTTAGAGTGATATAGTTTATCATTTTGAACAACTTTTCTTAATAAAATTTTGCCGTATTATGAACTAACGAGGCAGCGCTTTTGAAAATAAAATTCGTTTTAGTGCAATGCGACAATTAGAAGTTTTTCAAAGTAATCAGATATTTACGAAAATTCATAGAGGAATATAGTTTATCATTGTGAACAACTTTTCCTAATAAAATTTTGCCGTATTATAAACTAACGAGGCAGCGCTTTTGAAAATAAATTTCGTTTTAGTGCAATTGCGCCAATTAGAAGTTTTTCAAAGTAATCAGATATTTGCAAAAATTCATAGAGGGATATAGTTTATCATTGTGAACAACTTTTCTTAATAAAATTTTGCCGTATTATGAACTAACGAGGCAGCGGAATTGAAAATAAATTTCGTTTTAGTGCAATTGCGACAATTAGAAGTTTTTCAAAGTAATCAGATATTTGCGAAAATTCATAGAGGGATATAGCTTATCATTGTGAACAACTTTTCTTAATAAAATTTTGCCGTATTATGAACTAACGAGGCAGCGGAATTGAAAATAAATTTCGTTTTAGTGCAATTGCGACAATTAGAAGTTTTTTTAAAGTAATCAGATATTTGCGAAAATTCATAGAGTGTTAGGGAAGATAGACGGTCGGCCTTACCTTTTGGCGAAAGTTATAGTTGATGTTTTGCCGGCTGGTAACTATCGGCCTAATTGGGCTAGCTCGCCGCGAGGGTCGCAGGGTTCCAGCTATGCTGAAAAAGTATTAAAAAAAATAGGGCGCCAGGTCCACGACTCAAGTTCTAATCCTTATGCCGGACCGTACATAAGGTCAGGACAATTTCCAGCAGCACAAAGAAAACAATCAAATCAACCACCAAAGAAAATATCACAGCTTTATTTCAAAGAGTTTGGTGCGTACTATAGTGCAATGCTAATATAAACTAAATACAAATATCACAGCAGGCAATATTTTTACCAACATCAAAGAACACACAGTATGCGACATGCAATAGTAAACGTATATACAAATTCAAATATAAGTATTGGGCAAATAGTAGCCCACGAGCAGCAATGACTATGAACTAACACATTAAAACATTGTGCGGTTACAACGGAGCGTAGCGAGTATTAAGTTTAAAAAGAAAATAAATTGATCAAGCGCGAGTCGCGGAGCGAGTTTAAAATTTTGCGTATACCGGCTCAGAGCAATACAAGACCACCTCGGCTAACGTTTTAACCCCGAAGGTTAGCCCTAAATGACGCTATATCTATATTCAAAATTTTCTAAAGGGCGGAATCAACGTGCGCTTGCGTGGCCACACATGAACGACGGTGTCCATATTAAAAATGCATTAAGTGTACGTATGTATATTTATATGCTAAAGAAAGCAAAGGCTTGGATTTGCCCCTTACTCGGTTAACGGAGATCTACAATAACCACAACGCTCCCGAAGTCGGCTTACGAGACACGCTACTGAAGTGTGCCTAACTTCGCGTCGAAGGTTTGACATGAAAATATTAACTATTGTTTTGGTGATGAAAAACAGCGAAACTTTAAGGCGTCCGAACTGTGTTATGCAAGCTGGTGAGTAAACGCGACGTCCAGAAAGGACACAAGTGAAGCCCAAAGCTACAAGTTCTACTCTATAAATTTTTCAGATAACGCAGAGGTCAATAAGGCTAGGAGACCCGAAGGCACAAACGGAGCAATACACAGGTAAATCTTACGACCTTAATTTAGCAAGTAGCAGAGGGTAACCGCATGTCATTGCGCGGCGGCCCTAACATTTAATTACACAAATTCCAAATATTACTAATCTAACGATGCACGAAACCTATCACCTAAATCACATGCCCGAAGTGCTAACGGCATGAAACAGTATGATTCAATTATAAAGTACAACAGGCGCAATGCATATTATCTACAATAACGTCTTGCCTGCAGGAAAGTTCACCAGAACCTAATCTCTTCGTTCGCTCCCCTGGGGTTGGACGTAGCTAGAGAGAAGCAACGATGGCGGCTGCAGCTGCGGGGTGCAGTGCCAGCTATGGAGGTTGCAAGATGACTTGCAGGTGAGTGTAAAGCAGTTGCTCAAACTTCAGCGTGGCCCACGAGAGTTGAAAAATTCGCAGGCGATGCGACTATCTTAGGGGCCCAGTGCATCGAACTGGATTCGAGCAGGGTGCAGTCGAACGGGGTAGGTCTACTCCAGACAGGAAGGATTTCCAGCAGATGGGGAGTGTTTTAACTCCCGCCAGGAATTTTTTTTTGGCTAAAAACGCACAGAACCCAAATGTATTCCCGATTAAGAAGAAACTGACCTAGTCTTACCTCCAGCTGGGGGTCGAGCCGAGAGGAGCGCGCTAAAGTAGGCGTCCAGGAGATCCGCCAAAAGCGAAGGGATGCAAGTAAGTAGCTATCTAATAATCATTACGAACATCCACGATAACGCAGAAATGCTTCCAGATCCCTCAAACAATCTATTCGAAGAGGCGAGCCCTACCAAAGGGCTATGAAGCACTTAGCTGCAGAGGAACACCTACTAGCACGACCGTTTAGCTTGAAAAGAAAGCCGAAAAATTCAAAAACCCAGCCCACAGGTCAACTGATAACCAAAAATTTGGGCCAGGAGAAGCCAAAAAACCAGTCAGGCAAGTCTGACTGCAGGAGAAGATAACATTGCTCTAGCAACAAATGGAATAGTTAAAAACAATTTGTATCACCGGTTGCCTAGCGGCCGTACCCAAATATTTGTAGAAATATAGCAAGAATAAACCTAATTTGCAAAATATGAGTAATTAAACGAGGGATTGCTTACGAAACTGCATGATAATTTTAAGAGAGTAATTAAAAATAAGATATAGCTAATTATACCTAGTTTAAAGTTTGCAAAAATTGACAAAAGCCAACCATAAATATTCAAGTTCAGAATTCAGCTAGCAGAAGTTCAATACTACGGGGGGCACTCCAAAAGTATCGTAACAAATCCTCCCCCAACAAAAGGGAGGGTAAATCACCCCAGATTTACCCGACCATACAAATGCCAACAAAAGAAATCGCCCTAAGAGACAACAAAAAAAAAACGATGCCTGCCGGAAGGAAACAAAGGGAAGGAACAAAGGATCTAAAGAAGTAGACAAGAAGAGAGGATGTAAGAGTTCAAGCACATCATCGAAGACAACTAGACACCAACCTCTTCCGTCGCTGCAAGATGATGTGAGCTGCGCCGGTGGAAGGGAAGGTTACGTCAGGTTGCAACAAAGATGCACCCGAAACGCAAACACCTCGGAAAGATGCGGAGTGGGAGACAGGAAAGCGAACGACACAGAAGAAGGAAGGGAAAGGAAAACCAACCTCAACCAAGGGTTAAGTACTTAGGCCCAGGATCGACCTACAGCACTGAAGCTATCTCCAAATGACAGAAGATAGAACTGATATCCAAAATAACACGAAGTATAAAGAGAACGAGCACAGCAAAAAGAGGGAACATCCCTTTCAAACAAAAAAAAAAAAAATGAGACAGAGAAAGATGCGAGAAATGAAGGGACCAGATGTTTAGGTCGGGACTCCAATTCGAGAAAAAGGAAAGGTGAGTTGGGTCCCAAAGGTTCCGTCCGACGTCCCCAAACCAGCCACCCAAAAAGACGTAGACTAAACCAAATCATCATCATTGTCGACAGCGTTATTGAGCTTCAAGTCTTTGGCATGCCAATTCCCGCGTAGACGTCCGTCTGGATCCTTAAGTTGATATATGAAGCGAGACAATTTCTTATGAATTATAAAGGGTCCAATGAACTTGGGTGCCAATTTAGCAGTATAGTGGTTAGCAGCATCCGATTGCGTGAAGTTTCTTCTCCAAACGGAGTTGCCTACCTGATATTCATCAGGTCGTCTTCGCAGGTTGTAGTAGACCTTCGAACGATCGTAGGCCCTAGCAAGACGAACTTTTACTTCTTTGTACAATCGTTGCAGCGCTTGGGCTCTTATATTGGGGTTTTCATCCCTGATGACACGAAGTTCGAGACCTTCATCTTCAGGTCTTTCTTCAGGATTCCCGTCGAGTGTAATTTCTCGGCCAAAATTCAAAAAGTAGGGGCTATGACCAGTGACATCATGCTTGGAGGTTCTTATGGCACAAGCGACTTGTTGTAAGTATTTATCCCACTCACGTTGTTTGTCGGACACGTACGCTGTAAGCATTGTTTTCAGAACACGATTGATGCGTTCCGTTGGATTTGCCTGAGGGTGATACAACGCTGTAAACGCTATTCTGCAGCCATAGTTCCTAGCCAAGGCAGTAAATTCGCGACTCTTGAACTGGACACCATTGTCGCAGATAATTCTCTTCGGAGCGCCAAACAATAAAAACACGTTTTCTTCAACGTGACGTACGACTGCAGCGGCCGTAGCCTTACGAAGGGGGAATACAAGAGGAAGTTTAGAGAAACAATCAGCCACTACGAGTATATACTGGTATCCCCGAGAAGAACGAGGTAGAGGTCCTATGAGGTCCATACAGATGACCTCCCAGGGCTTCGAGATGTTTGTGTGACCTCCCATATGTCCAGCGGGTGGTCGTTGGTCAGGCTTAGTGCGGGAACACACCTTGCAGTTGCGAATGTAGCGCAGAACGTCCGTTCGCATCTTGGGCCAGTAGTACCTCTGAGCTATACGACCTAAGGTTTTCGAAACGCCGAGATGTCCTGAGGTAGGATCATCATGATTACGTCTAAGTACTTCTGAACGTTTGTCCTTAGGTAGAACTATCTTCCAATCTTCATTGGCCTGCATGAGTTCTGGATACGGGCTCCTAACATGTTTGTAGAGTTGCGAATTCGACTCGCGCCAAGCAGGATAGTGCTGTGGATCGTTTCGGACTTTTAGGCGCATCCGAGCATACCAGCGATCTCGAATATCGTCGTCCTCAGTGACTTCATCGACAATAGGTACGGACCTGGATAGAGCGTCAGGTACGACATTGTCTTTGCCTTTGCGATGGATAACATTGAAATTATATTGTTGTAGGCGTATGGCCCAACGCGCAATGCGTCCTATGGGGTCTTTAATATTATGCAACCACTTGAGGGCGTAGTGGTCGGTCACGACGTCGAACTTAGTTCCCTCGATGTACGGGCGAAGTTTTTCGATGGCGAAGAGTACCGCGAGACATTCGCGTTCCGTTGTGCTGAACTTCCGCTCATTCTTCGTGAGAGAACGGCTTATATAGCAGACGACCTTCTCTCCCTCAGGATACGTCTGGGACAAGACGGCTCCGAGTCCATAGCCAGAGGCGTCCGTCTGAATGGTGAAGGGACGAGTGAAATCTGGGCAAGAGAGCACAGGGGCCGAGACGAGGCAGTCTTTAATGGTGTCAAATGCGGTTTGACATTCCTCAGACCAAACAAACTTCTGGTTCTTGCGAAGCAGGCGAGTCATAGGTGACACAACTGAAGAAAAGTTAGGCACAAAGCGCCGATACCACGATGCCATTCCCAATATCCTTCTAACCTCTGGTACCGTCTTGGGGTTAGGGATGTTCAAGATTGCTTCGACCTTTTCCGGGTCGACGAGTAGACCTTTGGAGTTCACGACGTACCCCAGGTACTTCAGTTCGGGCTTGCAAAAATGACATTTTTCCCGGTTCAAAGTTAGGCCGGCCTTGGCGATCCTAGATACGACTTCCTTCAAGACCTCCAGGTGTTTTTCGAAGGTAGGAGTGCAGATAATAATGTCATCCAAGTATGTGAAGGCGTAAGGTTCTAGGTCGGCACCAATAACTCGGTCGATAAGGCGTTGCCAAGTCGCCGGGGCGGTATGAAGGCCGAACGGGAGGCGACAAAATTGGTACAACCCACGATTAGGGACAGTGAAGGCAGTTAGCGGACGGCTAGCGACAGAAACCGGCACCTGAAAGTAAGCTGACTTGACATCTAACGTGGTCAGGTATTGTGCATCACGTAACTTGTCCAAGATGTTGCTGATGTACGGAAGTGGATAGGCATCAGGTTGGCTCACCTTGTTGAGCTTCCGATAGTCTACGCAGAAGCGGTAGGAACCATCCTTCTTCTTTATCATAACGATGGGCGATGACCATGCGGATGTTGAGGGTTCCACAATGCCCTTTTCTAACATATCGTCGAGCTCTTCATTCACGTGCTTTTGCAAAGCAGGCGAGATTGGATAATAGCGCTGCTTAATTGGTTCAGCATCTGTCTTGATTACATGCTCCACTAAATGGGTGCATCCTACACCATCTCCTATCAAAGAAAAAGCTTCGCTGATAGTCTGATCAAGCACAGCTTGTTCGTCGTTCGTGAGGTGTTCAGTTGAACGGATCGCAGCGATTTGCTCATCAGCCGAGGCTTTGGAGAAGGTCCATTCCCCATGGCGAAGATCTGGCACAAGGGCCATCCTCTTCCAGAAGTCGGTGCCCAAAATTAATGTATGTGGGAGTGAAGGAATAACCAGGACTTCGAAAGTTCTCACGCGATCTCTCAGTACGATGGGGACGGTAAGTGTACCTATACTATGGCATTTCTCACCATTGGCGACGCTGCAGGTGGTAGATTTAGCAGAGCTTAATTTGCAGACGTCCTTCAATACTTCCCATCCTTGTCGACCTAAAATGGTACGGCTTGCGCCGGAGTCCAACAAACCAAGTAGATCCTTGCCATAAATAGAGACACGAAGATAGGGCCTCTCATCTTTGTTGGCGTGACCTAAGATGAAATCGAGCAGAATGCGATGTTCAGTAGGTAAATCGGTCGTTGTTTGTGACTGTTTGACAATATTAGCTTCAGAGTTTTTCTTCCTAGAATTGCGAAGTGATGGGCACTGGGCCATGCGATGATCGGGCTTTCCGCAGTTCCAGCAAACACCAAAGGGTCGAACAGCTGTAACCTCGCAGACTTGTTCTTCGGCAGAGGGACTAGGAGTGGAACTAGTTTCCTCAATGGCAGCAGCTCTAGCTCCAAAACGGGGCTTGTGATAAGCCAAGTCAGGTTCGAGGGCTTGATAAGGTGGAGGTGGATTCTTGAACCTCGAAGCACGCACCTTAGCATCTTCAATTAATTTTCCAAGTTGTCTGAGTTGCGAGATACTCGTAGGGGAGTAGAGAGCTAGTTGAGCCTGTAAGTATGGTTGCAAGTTTCTACGCATAATCTCTATGCGCTCCATCTCCACAGGTACACGAGAAAGGCGACTAAAAAGGTTCTCCATGACAGCGACGTAGACTGTTACGGACTCATCGGGTCCTTGGGTTCTACTACGGATCTCATCCCATAGGCTGATTTCATAATCGCAAGGCAGGAAAGCGGCTTTCAAAGCAATGATCAAATCGTCCCAAGAACGAATGGTGTTGCGAATGGAACGAAACCAAATTCGAGCGTTGCCAGTGAACAATTCGATGGCAGCGGCAAAAAGTTGATCCTTGGATACGTTTCGAGCTATGCGAGTCTCTTCTATCTCTTCCAGGAAGCTAGTCAAACCATTTCCTCCATCGAAGGTAATCCTCCATTTATTGATGGCTAAATAATTGGCTGAAGTGTGTCTATACGACGCAGAATGATTGACTTCTTCAGCAGCAGACGAGCGTCGATTGACGGCATCGGCAAAGGGTGGATAATCCAAGTACATGCCAGGTTGAATGGCTGAGCTAGAGGGAACAGACTGCGGGGCAGAAAACTGTGAAGTGAACAAAGGGTGACTCCACGTAACCGAATTAGCAGTAGGACGAATAGGCAAGGCAGCGTCTTCCTGAGACGTAGTGGCAGCAGAGCTATGGGGGCGAATATGACTTGTCTGGGGCGAAGCTACTGAACCGTCCTCCGAGCTTGAATCACTCGGTGCAGCTGTTGTGTCGTTGCGAGCTTGGGTATCAACGTGAAGCTGAAGTTTCGCTTCCAAGGCGGCAATTAATTGTTCGCATTTATCCTTCAAGGACTCCAACCTAGAAGCGGAATCTGGTTCTGCTGTAATATGACCTAACCGACCTTGAACATGAAGAAGGCGAGTACCTAATTGTTGGGCATCATTGTCCAGGTTCCTAGAGGTGCAACTATCAATTTCGGCAGCTAAAATGGAAAGTTTGTCTTCACAGATCGCAAGTTCTTCAGTAGCGTCCAAAGACACGGGAGTGAAAGTGACATTCATAAGAAGATCTATCTTCATACGAGCACGGAGTAATTTACGTTTGTCTTGGACGTTGCCCTGAATGGCAATGTCTCTAACTCGAAGCTCATAGTCGAGCTCATCGACGAGCAAACGATTAACATCTAATCTAAATACCATCTTGCTGTTCCAACAGGACAAGATGATCAACAAAACTTATTTAAGCTAGACTTATAACTATCCAAGCAAAACCTGTAAATAGCATGCAATAAACAAACCTATAACTAGCAATAATCAATTGTAAATACCCAACAAGTATCGACAATAAATAATACCAAAATAATGTAAATCACCTAGCCAGTAATAAATTCTAACACCCTAACAGTTCGATTTGCACTATAGTACCACCAAGTACCCTAATAACGACGTAGTCAAAAATCCTTTCAAGGCCCCAAAGCGTTGGGCGTCAAAATCTTCTTGTTAGGGAAGATAGACGGTCGGCCTTACCTTTTGGCGAAAGTTATAATTGATGTTTTGCCGGCTGGTAACTATCGGCCTAATTGGGCTAGCTCGCCGCGAGGGTCGCAGGGTTCCAGCTATGCTGAAAAAGTATAAAAAAAAAATAGGGCGCCAGGTCCACGACTCAAGTTCTAATCCTTATGCCGGACCGTACATAAGGTCAGGACAATTTCCAGCAGCACAAAGGAAACAATCAAATCAACCACCAAAGAAAATATCACAGCTTTATTAATAAAGAGTTTGGTGCGTACTATAGTGCAATGCTAACATAAACTAAATACAAATATCACAGCAGGCAATATTTTTACCAACCTCAAAGAACACACAGTATGCGACATGCAACAGCAAATGTATATACAAATTCAAATATAAGTATTGGGCAAATAGTAGCCCACGAGCAGCAATGACTATGAACTAACACATTAAAACATTGTGCGGTTACAACGGAGCGTAGCGAGTATTAAATTTAAAAAGAAAATAAATTGATCAAGCGCGAGTCGCGGAGCGAGTTTAAAAATTGCGCGTATACCGGCTCAGAGCAATACAAGACCACCTCGGCTAACGTTTTAACCCCGAAGGTTAGCCCTAAATGACGCTATATCTATATTCAAAATTTTCTAAAGGGCGGAATCAGCGTGCGCTTGCGTGGCCACACATGAACGACGGTGTCCATATTAAAAATGCATTAAGTGTACGTATGTAGATTTATATGCTAAAGAAAGCAAAGGCTTGGATTTGCCCCTTACTCGGTTAACGGAGATCTACAATAACCACAACGCTCCCGGAGTCGGCTTACGAGACACGCTACTGAAGTGTGCCTAACTTCGCGTCGAAGGTTTGACATGAAAATATTAACTATTGTTTTGGTGATGAATACAGCGAAACTTTAAGGCTTCCGAGCTGTGTTATGCAAGCTGGTGAGTAAACGCGACGTCCAGAAAGGACACAAGTGAGGCTCAAAGCTACAAGTTCTACTCTATAAATTTTTCAGATAACACAGGTCAATAAGGCTAGGAGACCCGAAGGCACAAGCGGAGCAATACACAGGTAAACCTTACGACCTTAATTCAGCAAGTAGCAGGGGGTAACCGCATGTCATTGCGCGGCGGCCCTAACATTTAATTACACAAATTCCAAATATTACTAAACTAACGATGCACGAAACCTATCACCTAAATCACATGCCCGAAGTGCTAACGGCATGAAACAGTATGATTCAATTATAAAGTACAACAGGCGCAATGCATATTATCTACAATAACGTCTTGCCTGCAGGAAAGTTTACCAGAACCTAATCTCTCCGTTTGCTCCCCTGTTGTTGGACGTAGCTAGCGAAGCAACGAGGGCGGCTGCAGCTGCGGGAGGCAGTGCCAGCTGTGGAGGCTGCAGAATGACTTGCAGGTGAGTGTAAAGCAGTTGCTCAATCTTCAGTGTTGCCCACGAGAGTTGCAACATTCACAGGCGATGCGACTATCTTAGGGCCCAGTGCATCGAACTAGATTCCAGCAGGGTGCAGTCGAACGGGATAGGCCTGCTCCAGACAGGAAGGATTTCAAGCAGATGGGGAGTGTTTTAATTCCCACCGGGAATTTTTGGCTAAAAACGCACAGAACCCAAATGTATTCCCGATTAAGAAGAAACTGACCTAGTCTTACCTCCAGCTGGGGGTCGAGCCGAGAGGAGCGCGCTAAAGTAGGCGTCCAGGAGATCCGCCAAAAGCGAAGGGATGCAAGTAAGTAGCTATCTAATAATCATTACGAACATCCACGATAACGCAGAAATGCTTCCAGATCCCTCAAACAATCTATTCGAAGAGGCGAGCCCTACCAAAGGGCTATGAAGCACTTAGCTGCAGAGGAACACCTACTAGCACGACCGTTTAGCTTGGAAAAGAAAGCCGAAAAATTCAAAAACCCAGCCCACAGGTCAACTGATAACCAAAAATTTGGGCCAGGAGAAGCCAAAAAACCAGTCAGGCAAGTCTGACTGCAGGAGAAGATAACATTGCTCTAGCAACAAATGGAATAGTTAAAAACAATTTGTATCACCGGTTGCCTAGCGGCCATACCCAAATATTTGTAGAAATATAGCAAGAATAAACCTAATTTGCAAAATATGAGTAATTAAACGAGGGATTGCTTACGAAACTGCATGATAATTATAGAAGAGTAATTAAAAATAAGATATAGCTAATTATACCCAGGTTAAAGCATGCAAACATTGACAAAAGCCAACCATAAATATTCAAGTTCAGAAATTCAGATAGCAGAAGTTCAATACTACGGGGGGCACTCCAAAAGTATCGTAACAATGCGTAATGAAGCTTTTACATAAGGTTGACACAACCT